>WHYT01013829.1:13106-29536 GCA_009806455.1 Tetrax tetrax | reverse complement strand
TGAATTACTTGGCCACCCATCTGAAGAACAAATTCAATAGATTCTGTTCCTGATGAAGTTCTAGGCATGTGACAGATTGATTCCTTCTCTTACAGGGAAAGGGTACCAGTATTTTAGGTTTAAACGAATTTTCAGGAAATACAAATGTTAAACTAGGGCTGATCCACTGACGTAGCACTGAAATCTGTAGGACTTGAGTCACTACCCCAAAGCCAGAGTCAGCTGCTTCTCTGAGTCGTCATGCTTTACATGGCTGTGGACAAATTAACTTCAGATGCTGTAAAGGATAGGCTTACATTTTAGTCATTAATGAGTCATAAAGAAGTAACACTATACAGAAGAACTATTGACTGTGGTTGGATTAATTAATTTTCTCCCTTTGATCCTAAAGTGCAGCATGTACAAATATCCATTTTTAACAGCAGTTCAGTTGAAGTTCCTATAAGCACTATTTTAGCAAAGGTACATTTCATTACAAAGTACCAGCTCCTCCTATATAACCATATCTGTCCTTTTGATGTCCGATTCCATCGTGGGACTTAGGCCCCATATTTATTTGCGGATTATGATTCTTCCATTCATACCTTTAGCATTGTCTAGTTCTATCTTCTACAGAAAACAACTTCATATAGAAGGTAGGATAAGGCAAGAGAAGCCCTCTGCCACAAGAATAGATTTCACATGGGGTCATACTCCTATGTTCACGTTGAAAACTGACACTAGATTTTCTTTGGAACAAGTCATGTGTTTACTTATATTGATTTCTTAAAATCTTCTCAAACAGTGAGAACTATGCCTCAAACTATGCCTTAATATCAGCAGCAAAATGATTTATCATAAATGTTGATGGGGCATACACAGCAAGGTAGAACGTGTATGTGGACAAAACGTTTTGAAGAACAGTCAGTATTATATTGGATTATGTTATTATATTTTATTGGATTTTTTTAAAATTATGTGGGTAGATGTTTAAGGTTATAAATACATTAACCAAAGATAAGTCAACCAAATAGGATTTTCTGACAGCATTTATGAAAAAGGCTATGCTTAATTACGATGCATGATGTATTCGCTTTGAAAGAGTACAAGCTATGCAGAGCTTGTGTAGAGCTACGTTTGCGTAGAAGATTAAAAAGTTTGCATGGCTTAGGGTAGCGAAGTGTTCTTAGAGTCAATCGTTATCAATGCAGACATACAAAAATATTAACTACTGATGGGAAAACTAGCACAGTAGGTAATGTAAAATTTACATAAATGTTTTTAATGCAGTTATACATCGACTTGTCAAAGCGAGCTCATAAAAGTATTCTAGCAGTTTTCATTAAAAGTATAAACCTATTACAGTTAACAGTATGAGTTCAGGTAGTTAAGTACCTTTTTAAACAGGCAGATGAACAAACACCTCCAATGTTTGTAAAATATTTCAACAGGTTAAAATGGCTGAATCAAAAATAACTAATTTAATCTACCTGAAGCATACTCTAGAACTTGTGGAGCCTCTAAAAGTAAGCTGACTCTGTCCTTTTTTTTTTTTTTTTTTAATAAAGTACAGACTGTTTTGTGCTTGTTTTTATACAATGCAGTTTGTTAAAGTTGGAAGAGACCACGATAAGGATCATTGAGTCAAAAAAAAAATTACGTTATATCTTGTAGAACACAATACTTTCAACATACTCTGTTAATTCTTAAGCCAATGGAAAATATACATTTGAATCTAATACTCTTAAGAACTGGATTCCTACCGTTACCTGAATAATTGATTTTATAACACACATTTAAATGAAACTCCTGCTCAGATTCCATAAACTGCTTATGCAACCGCTAGTAAGCCTCAGTGAATCTAAGAATTTTCAGTCTTTTAAAGGAGCTACAAAAAGAAGTAACTGTTCATGTCCATATTTTAATTTTCAACAGGCTGCTTTAAGAAGCTGTAACACACCGCTGCTAAAGGCTTATTACAATTCTCTTGAAGATACGAGGTATTTATCGTAATAGTTTAGCTAGTATGTTAGAAACTCTCATCTTTCCTAAGAATGTCTGTAAGATTAAAGATGTTGCATCTTTACTTATTTGTAGTTACGTGTACCTCAGTTCTTTTGCCTAAAAGATGGTTTTAATTGTCAAAAATTCTAATTTTCAACTGACAAAAATACAGGGGGAAAAAGCAAACCAGAAAACTAGCTGTGATAGTGCAATTGCTGATGAACTGCACTCCGTTAGAAATAATTCTGAAAAGACAGAAGTAATGGTTTCCTAGAGTCCCCATAGTAATAATAATGCAAAAATCAACTGTTGCTTGTATATTTGAGAAATAATTTATATCTCCCAAAGATTTGAATAATATCTTAGATCAGACTTAGGCATAGTCATACTCCATTCTGAGGCAATAATAGACATGAAATTCAGTGTTTGATTTAACAGTAGATAATTTGCTTCAGTTATTTGTAATACTCTTATTTGTAATTGTGGGATGATATTGCAAATAAAAATTTGGAAGTATTATATAGCTAATTAGTGATCAACTAATATTGCAGATTCAGAATTATACTTGAAAAGATTACAACTGTAATTAATGACGATACAAGGTACACAAAGGGATGTCTGAGTATGAGGACCCAGAAATGCTATGCTGTTAAGCCTAACATCAATGAATTCCTTGACATAGCTCGTAGAACGTACACAGAAATTGTTGATGACATAGCAGGTATTTCTAAACCAAGATTTTTATTTATTTCAAGTTCAAAGTACGTTGCACCTGGCACATAGGAGCCATGTAATCACATGTATTATAACCTTATATATGTAAAAAGTATTTAATATTAGTATAAACCCATTGATAAGTAACTGCAGTACTTTTGAGATACAGACTGAGATTCTCCTTTTGTAGATAAAAAACTCTGTTTTCTTTTAATGAAATTGAACAATTATATTGTTATTCCTGTATTTAAAATTCTGTTGCTCCTTATCCTCTAAAAGTACAAAAAAGTTGAAGTAACGTAACAGAATTATTCCAGCTAAAAAATCCTTGGTTTAGCTTCTTGAAATAAAATATCTGAGTTCTTTGTTCTTTATGTTTAAGCAGTCTTGATCTATCTGTGGACTACTTTTTAGTTGAGCTATTAAGATTTGGAAAATATGAACAAAAGGAATTTTAGCATAATGTCTGTTGCCATGCTTTGGTAACCTTCCCGTTTATCGTTAAATCAAAATAGAAGAAAAAAAAAATTATCTTCTGGAATGGATCTCCTTTTTTAGTATAAAATGATTTCTAGCTAAAGGACCATCTTCCTAGTTTACTATATAATTGGAAACTTTAAAGAGCATCAAAAAGTTTATCATCTGTCATATGTTTTGAGCTTCCTGTTTCCTTCTAGTCTTAAATTTTGCATAGTACACAGTGAAAAGTACAGATGCAATTGGTTTTAGTTTCCTAAACCTTCCAAAATTTGGTAGCTGTTAGGATTCCAGATTGTGTGAACAGATATGTTCCCCTTGCCCATTTTCTCTCTTTTCCTCTTTACTGGATTAAACTCTTAAGTGACTGCAAGACTGAAATATTGATATCGTCTGCGTGGACTTCTGTAGGGACTTTGATATGGTCCTCCACAACGTCCCTATGGTTAAATTGGAGAGAGATGGGTTTAATGGATGGAGAAAGGACTGAGAGATGGATAAGGAATTGGCTGGATGATCGCATCCAAAGAGTTACAGTCAATGACTCGTTGTGCAAGTGGAAACCAGTAACGAGTGGGGTCCCTCAAGGGTCTGTACTAGGACCAATACTGTATAGTATCTTCATCAGTGATGTAGAAAGTGGGATTGAGTGCACCCTCAGCAAGTTTGCGGACAACACGAAGCTGAGCGGTGCAGTTGATTTGCTAGAGAGGAGAGTTGCCATCCAGAGGGACCATAACAAACTTGAGGAGTGGGGCTGTGCAAACCTCTTGAAGTCCAGCAAGGCCAAGTGCAAGGCCTAGACCTAGGTCAGGGCGGTCCCCAGTATCAATATAGGCTGGAGCATGAAGGAATTGCAGAGAAGATCTTTGGAACACTGGACTTGGGGATGCTGTTGGACAAAAACTTGAACATGAGCTGGCGATGTGTGCGCACAGCCCGGAAAGCTAATTGTGTCCTGGCCTACTTAAAAAGCAGCATGGTGAGCCAGTGATTCTCCCCCTCTGTTCTGTTCTGGTGAGACCCCACCTGGAGTGCTGCATCCAGCTCTGGGGTCTCCAACACAAGAAAGATGTTGGAGACCTGCAGCAGGTCCAGAGGGAGGGCTACAAAATCATCAGAGGGCTGGAACACCTCTCCTGTAAAGAAAGGCTGAGAGAGTCGGGGTTGTTCAGCCTGGAGAAGAGAGGGCTCTGTGGAGCCTTTCAATAGGTAAAAGGGGCTCGTGAGAAGGAGGGAGAAAGACATTTTTACCAGGGTCTGTATTGTCGGGACAAAGGGTAATGGTTTTAAAATAGAAGGAGGTAGATTTAGACTAGATACAAGGAAGAATTTTTTTACCATGGGTGTGATGAGATGCTGGAATAAGTTTCCCAGAGAAGCTGTGCATGCCCCATCAGTGGAAGCATTTAAGGTCAGGTTGGATGTGGCTTAGAGAAGCCTGATCTGGTGAAAAATGTCCCTGCCTGTGGCACGGGGGGTTGGACTAGATGGTCTTTAAAGGTCCATTCCAACACAGACCATTCTGTGATTCTGTATCCAGAATGTCCAGAGTTCCTAGTCTACCTTGTGAGTAGCTGGAACAGGAGAGTGGGCAAGCTTAGAGCAATGAGCAGCAGGGAACCACCACTGAGTAACTCCATTCTTTCTTCTCACAGGAATACCACACTGTTACCCTCTTTACAGCGTTCAGAATTCCCATGGTTTAACAGTACATAATTCTTCCATCATCTAACAGTTTCCCACATACGGTATCTTCTGAGCTAGGAACAAGATGGATTTAAGGAGAGGATTACAAATGTAAAGCATACCCTCAGTCTGGGGAAAGAAGATTTAGAGTCATGAACTGGCTAAAAATTGAGAGGGCATAGTCTACAGTTCATATTCTGCCTACTGATCGGACACTGACACTAAGTGCTTGAGCAAGCTTTCCTTTCCATAGTTAGGCCTACCTGGGAGTTGGTCAGATACATGACCTGTCTTTAAAGATGACATAAATTTATCTGATTCTCCACTGGCTTTCTTTCCCAATAGCTTTATGCAGCCAGATCTGTTACATTAATACATTGCTTAAATAACTGCCTGGAGAGCCCCCTCTAAGGCCTTCTGTCATGTTGCTTACCTGACACATTCAATGCCTATACATCACGTTAACAGCACGCATCTTGGTACCAGCACAATCGCGTACGTGTGTGTATGCACATGAATGTGTGTAATTTGGGTCAAATCTTTATTTGTGATATGTAGGTATGATAACACAACTTGCAGAAAAGTACAACCTACCAATGAAAACAAGTTTCAGCTCTGCTCGTGGGTTTTTTATCCAGATGAACGTTGATTGTTCAACATTACCCAATGGCCAACTTCCTTCAGAGTTTACAAAGGTATCTGTACCAGATATGCTTTTTCATAATATGTTTGTATACTTGATGTTTGTAAAATGTATAATACGTTAATAAAGTACACATTGTACAGTAATTTAAGCAACAATTAAAATAATTTCAGTGAAGATACCTAGAAGTAGATGAAGGTATAATTGCTAAGTTTTTATAATGGCCCTATTTCTAGTTATACTTAATTTAGTCAGAAATGTGCAATTATGTTCTGTGTAAATATAAAGTTATATATCTTGCTGATAACGGCATTCTCTTATATGGATTTTTCATAAAAATTTATACGGGAAAAATGAAACAAGGCTTTTTTTTTTCCCCTGTATTTTTCCTAGTTTGCTTTTTAGAAACTATTTTTGTGTCTGATAATGCAGCAAGTTCTTATTATTGGTTTGAATTCCCTGTAGATCACTAAAATGAAAAACACATACAGCTTCACTTCAGCAGATCTAATAAAAATGAATGAAAGATGTCAGGAGTCCCTGAGAGAAATATATCACATGACCTACCTGTAAGACCATTTAAAACTATGTAATATTTGCTAGCTACATTTATGTTGCCCAGTTAACATTTCATTACACGTTTTCTTAAAGCTGTCTCTCTGTTAAGTTGTGGCTACTTACAGAAATAATCCAAAGCAACAATGATCAAGTGTACTTCCTGAGACAAAAAACTCCCGTGAAATGGGTGTTGTATTAAACAGGATTACGAATACATAGGCATTTTTTAAGAGTGGGCATCATATTTACAAATTTTTATGAGTGAATTATCTACACAAAATGACACAATGAAGGCATTAGTTTTGTAATGCAGAATCGTTACTTTTAGTCAGTTCAGTACATTTACAGTACAACTATTTCTGTAATTTGTCCTTGCTGCGTGTCACATTGATCTGCTGTCTACTTCAGAAGACTTACTGAGTGTGATGTTGTGTGTCAATTTTATGGAAATTCTTTCTCGAAACCAGATGGGAGTTTTATTAACATGAAGGCCTAAGGGAATTAAGAGTTGCGTTTGTCATGTTAATAAAACATACTTGATTCCATAGCTGTAATTTTAGTTCACTCTTTGTGAAGCATTCTTTTTAGCTGTTGGTATTTGAGCTATGTGTCTTGTGTCTGATAGCAAAATTTGATCTGAGATGATAGTATAAGATCTTAATTTGCTTCAAAGAAATTTATACATTTGCTTGTAAGTTGTATAATGTGAGTGTGTACTGTGCAACAATTAAACCAGTGTCTTATTTCAGAATAGTGTGTAAACTACTGAACGAGATCTATGAACACATTCATTGCCTATACAAGCTGTCTGACATTGTGTCAATGCTAGATATGCTGCTTTCGTTTGCCCATGCCTGCACTCTTTCTGATTATGGTAAGTTTCTTTGATTCCATCATAGGCCAGATAAAGACCCTCCTGGTGGAGAATATCCAGGCTGTTTTGTCTGGTTCCCCAATTGCTAAGCCCATGTCATTTATTTTTCTGGGTCACAGTAGGCTTTGGGTGAGTGTTTCTGGCCTGTCCTTGCCAGTTTTGTGCTGATGTTCTTTCTGTTTCCATTGGTTGAATTTACATTCTGCCGTTTGGCTGCTGTAAGCCTTCACAGCAGTCTTTTCAAGAGCAGTTTAAGCATATCCTATTCAAAAACACAGTCTGTGGCCATTCTGAGTTTACGCTTCTGTTCTGAAAGGGCACAAGATAATATAAGCAGATCAACATTAAATATGTGCAATAAAACAAAATGTGTGGCTACCTTTGTTTATCTCCTTCAATTTTTGTAGCACTTGTAGACATTTTTGGAAGTAGAGTTTTCTAAGGAATCCAGGATTATGTGCTTACCTGTACGTTGTTCAGCCTACTTCTACAGTGTGCAAATGAGCACATCGTCTTCAATTAATGCTGACCTGAGATAGTTATCTAAAGTACAGTACAGTGTAGATACTAAATCTGGTCTGGAAACCATCTCAGGAGGTGTATTAGCTCCTCATTACTGATGCTGCTACGTAATTTGCAGTTCATGAGCGGGGTCGGTTTACTTTGCAGCATGGACTGTGAATATTCATGTGGTGATGATTCCAGTCACAGCACATGAATTGAGATGTAACTGAACTGTAACTGATATGCATGAGGCATCACAACCTTTTACTGCCAGATGAATCAGAGCACACATTTTCTTCAGCAGTAATAATAAGACCAAAGCCACTTCGCTTCTCCCTAAATCTACACCTGCAGGTTACACAGCCAGGTGTGAATATGTATCCACCAAAAGAAAAGGATTGCCATTTGTAGTTTTCAGTCACCTTTGCCACATGACTCTCTCATGTAGATCATTAAATGACTAAAATCTACACGAGGTAATTGGAGTTCCCTGATGTTTAAACCCAAAAAACAGTTTTGGCAGTTTTTTCTTGAAGGCTGCTCAATTGTAACAGACTACTAAATTTAGTAAAACTTACTTAGCCTGGGGTACTGCCTTTGAGGTAGACAAAGAGGAAGCGTACGGAATAGGTTCAGAAAATAACTGTATTTTGACATAAATACAAACAGATAGTCCCAGTATCAAATGGATCTGTGTAGGCATAGTGTACACCCAGATAATCAATATGATAAAATACAACAAAAATACAAGAAATGCTACTTTCTTGTTTCCTGTGCTTAAATAATAAGGTACATAAATAGTAATAACAGAGTTCATGACCCCTGTATTTTATGTGTTCATAGCAGTATAAAAGTAAATTATTAAAAATATATTAACTATAAGACTGGCTTTCAGGTTTTATTTACTTTTCAAGTTTTGATCTTTGTATTTTTCTTCATTACTGGAGTCCAGCCCTACTTACTACAGAACACAAACACTGAATGTTAATTTAGAAATGAAGCGTTAGTTATGGGATTCTTTTTGTAGTAATAAATCATGAAGACTTGCATGATAGTCAGAATAGATACCTGTAAGTGGCTAGTAATTCTTCCCAAGTGTTTAGTCTTGCTCACTATAGGAAAGTAAAAATTGGGGAATCGGGACCACAGAGTTTGACTTCTGTTCTGTAAGAATTACTTAATTTCAAAATGCACTAGTTTAATAACGTAAAGGTTTCCATACTAGCTCTGCAATGTTTTATATCCTTTTTCTCGTTTAGTTCGTCCAGAATTTACGGATACTTTAGCAATCAAGCAGGGATGGCATCCCATTCTTGAAAAGATAGCTATGGAAAAACCTGTGTCTAACAACACGTATCTGACAGAGGGGAACAATTTTGTCATTATTACGGGACCAAATATGAGTGGAAAATCAACATACCTAAAACAGATCGCGCTCTGTCAAATTATGGCACAGATTGGTGAGTAAGAGTGTACCATGTTAGTAATCTTGTCCAGCATGTTTATTGTTCCTTAGTTAAAAACATTTTTGACGTTACATAAGTTGGTGTTAGAATAAGATTCCATCTAAGTAGTAACAGGTAATTTTTAGTCTGTTTGCTTCTACCAGCTCTTGTGTTGCTGACAGAAGCCACTGCAAGGTTTTGGGTCTGCCATTGGAAACTTAGGCGCCCTGTCTGTGTTTCTGGAAGCCTCCCTAGTCTGTCTTTAGGAGAAGCACAGCTGTATGCTTTAACTCTTCGGAGCACCTTAACCCAGTCTAGCACTTCATGCTAGATTGGTAGCAAGTGTCCTTGAAGTATGTCCGTCGAGCTATGTATGTGTTAGTCATCCAACAGGAACAGATGGACTTGAGCATACCTCAGTTATGTAGGGAAATACAGTTAATAGGTAAATAATGAACTGCGTCAAATAAAAGTAATAATAAATACTGCAGGGTTCTAACGCTAAAATTGTACATGTAAAACAAGTATTGGTAAAGTCTAATTTACACTCACCCCTATACTTCAGGAATTCCTCGTGATTTTTACCTTAAAGATAAAGGTAAGGCTGGTAGCACAGGAGACAAGACAGTGGTCTGACTCTCACTCTACTAGAATGAAGCTTCTTAGCAGTAGAGAATAAAATTTGTCCACCATGTCTTTGTAGGTCCGATTGCCAACAACTGCAGGTTCTTCAAAATTGCTCTCAAAAACATGAGTTTAATATGAATAAAGACGACTATAAAGTCTTTCTTGCAAGTTTCCCATTCTCTCTCTTTGATAAAACTGATAAGCCTCAAAGTCTGATAAAGGCAATATAATCTTGGTTTTGGGAAACTAAGATTCCCTGGGATTAGTAACTCAATGGTGACAGAAATGTAAATTAATCCTAGTGTTTATTCTCACTTTTGCATCCCTTTAGACTGACACATAGCTTCAGACATATGATTTCTTACAGTTTTACTGATAAGCTTCTTTAATTGTGGTATCTATGTAATAATTTTTCTTATAAAATAATCATAGAATGTACTCTTATGAAACTTTATAGAATAAGATATATTATCTACAGTGCATAAAGACCAATTTTTTTTTCTCCACTGACATATTCAGGCAAATTGGCATTTGTCATACTGATACAAGAAAACCCGTATTTTACTTGTTTTGTAGGTTCTTATGTCCCAGCAGAGTATTGTTCTTTTCGGATTGCAGAGCAAATTTTTACCAGAATAGGAATGGATGATGATATAGAAACAAATGCATCAACATTCATGAAGGAAATGAAGGAGGTATTAAACATAGCTAATCCAGGGTCCAAGGTCCATTTTTACTCTTAAGCTAATAGAAATTTTACTAGTATGTTTCAACTGAAAGAGCGTACTTTGAAAAGTAGTCCAAAAATCAGCTTTCATCTGTTACCTTGTTGATAAACCACAGAAAACCAGGCATCTCTTAAATGAAAAGATATCCCAATACAAGTGAAAATCAATGCTCTATTGGACAGTAGCTTCAACATTTTGTTATTTCTTACACCTTAAATGATTATTTGTAACAACCTAAATCCTCTCAATTCCCTCTCCCAAACTGATGCGATTTTGAGGGAAAGTGATATGTTCAATGGAAAGAAGAAAAAGTGCTGTAGTGTGAGCTTAATTAGAAATGACGGCTATTTGAAAGCTGTGAAACAGTAAAATTTGTGGATCTGACAAGATTTTAAAAAATTTTCTGCATTGTTTCATCTGAATAACACAAAATATTCCTATTAGCAGCAGCATACAGTTTTTTAAAAAATGAGTTTGTAGGAATGATAATGCATTAAATATTTTTCTAGATAACATACATCATACAAAATGCTAATGACAAATCACTCATCATAATTGACGAACTTGGCAGAGGTACCAGTGCTGAAGAAGGTATTGGCATTTGTTATGCTGCCTGTGAATATCTGTTGAATTTAAAGGTAACTCTGTTTTGAAAAAAAATTAAACCTTTTAATGATTTTGTCATACTGAAAGTAAATATAGTATTTTCTCATAATTTACCTTCAGTGTTGTAGAGATCTCTTGCCTAAATACGATATTTTTCATAACCGGTGAATAGTAAGAGTTGCGGTGATAGAGAAAAAATGTTGACATAAATTGTTCACTAGTTGTTGTGATTTAACCCCAGCAGGCAGTCAGGGCCCACCCAGCTGCTCGCTCACTCCCCCACAGTGAGTGAGGGAAGGGTAAAAGTGCAAAAAACTTCTGGGCTGAGGTAAAGTCAGTTTAATAGGGAAGCAAAGCTGCGCGTGCAAGCAGAGCGAAATAAGGAGTTCGTTCGCTGCATTGGCAGGCAGGTGTTCAGCCGTTCCCAGAACAGCAGGGCTCCGTCGCGTGACGGTTACTTGGGAAGCCAAACACCGTAACTCTGAACATCCCTCCTTTTTCCTTCTCCGCAGCTTTTATTGCGGTGTCCTGTGGTATGGAATATCACTTTGGTCAGTGGGGGTCAGCTGTCCCGGTTGTGTCTCCTCCCATCTTCCTGTGCACCCCCAGCCCGCTCGCTGGTGGGGCAGCGTGAGAGCGAGAAAAGGCCTTGATGCTGTGCAAGTGTCTCTCAGCAATAGCTAAGGCGTAGGTGTGCTGTCAACACTGTTTTGGTCACAAATCAAAAACACAGCACCATACAAGCTACTGTAAAGAAAATCAGCCTGTCCCAGCCAAAACCAGTACGCTGGTCACCCTCTCTTTCCAGCTTGCTCGCAAGCTTGCATTTCTGTCCAGAAAGAGAATAACCCAGTCTCTTTAGTTTTGCTTAGTACAGCTTTGGATGCTTGAGTGTTAAAGGTGAATTTCTTTACCCAGCTGTTATCCTTCCAAAGTGCAGTGGTAGTTCTACGCAACTTACAAATTGGTCATAGAGGTTAGAAGCTCATGTATTTTCTGTAGCTTGTACTTATAGCAAAACATTTCTTGCGACTATTAGGGCAAATTTTGTAGGCATCATGGATTTCCTGTTATTTCTGATATTCTTTTCCTTCTATTGAGAAAGGAGTGGGAGAATCTCCACTTGGAAGAGATACCCTTGCCAGTGGTAGAACTCATTGCTTAAAGATTTTAATTTGCTTTAGTAATTTAAAGACAGGTTTTCAGTGTTTTGGAGACATCTGTGACATTATTTAATTTCTCTTATTTATTGTAATTTATTCTAGGATTATTTCAAAAATAAATTTTCTTTCTTGTTTCCTTATTTAGGCGTTTACATTGTTTGCCACACATTTCCTCGAACTGTGTCATATAGATGCTTTATATCCCAATGTGGAAAATTACCATTTTGAAGTGCAACATGTAAGAAGCAGTGCTGGAAATAAGGAGAAAATTGCTTACACTTACACACTCTCTAAAGGATATACGGAGGAAAAGAACTATGGTAACGGATTCCACTATGACTTTACCTTGCCAAAGATGATATAATATAATATTTCAGTTATTAGGCATCTAACTATTTTTCTGCTTGAAAGATTTCTGCTAAGGGCTCTGAGCAGCCTGGTCTGGTGGAAGGTGTCCGTGCCCATGGCAGGAGGGTTGGAACTTAATGATCTGTAAGGTCCCTTCCAAACCATTCTGTGATTCCATGATTCCATGGCTGTACGTACTGACAGATTATGGGTCCCTAAAGAAGTGAGTGACAGTACAGCATAACTACATGTTTTAAAGAGTTACAGAAATCTGTGTGTTTCCAAATACTACATTCTGAAGTTGGATCCTTGATTTAGGTTTTATTTAATCAATAGGAAGTCAGCTACACATTACTTTGGCAAGCTAGCCATAACTAAAGGCTAAAAATTATTCCAGTCAAGCTTCAATTAACTGGACCTAAAACGTTTATCAGAATTTCAGAACAAGTTTTTTTGCCTTTGGCAGCACAAGCTCAATTTTAGATGCTACACCACCACTAACTCAGAAAAATCATATTTACAGAGCATTCTCAGAGAACAGGAAACCTTTAGTTTGGTGTCTTGGCTTTACCTTAGTTGAGCAAAGTTACATTCTAAAAAAGAGTGCAAGGGCTCTTCCTGACTCTTTTTCTTTTTTAGCTCTACAGTATTAAAGTACAGGTTTTTGTCAGAACAACCAGGGCTACAGGCAAAGGAAAAAGTAAAAAAAAAATGTTAGGGCAGAAGAAAATATTTTACATCTCTTTGGCTACTGGCAACAGAGAAGAAGTTGGAACATGACATCCCTATCCACTGGATGTCTGTATTTATTGGAGACTGCATTTAGCACAACCTCAGTATTTTTCTGGCCTGTCAAATTAAAAAAATAAACAGAGAATGCTGTTAACACCACTGTGCCATTTTTTTCCTTTAACCCCTACTGTGTCTCATCCTATCCAGTTACAGTATTACTAGCAGTAACTTCAAGTGGAAGCGTATCTTAGAGGTAGCCTTACAACAAAGTAGACATTTTATTTTGTAACACTCAAAATCATATTTTTATTAAAAAAAAAAAAAAGAGACACAAAGAGAAAATGTATATCAAAGTTATTTCAATAAAAATGAAAGTTTCGCCCTTTAAAAATGGGCTAAGTTAATTCTGGCAGATCTAGTGTGGAAGGTAGGAAAAAATATTGCATCAGAAATGTTGATTTGTGTTTTATATGCGTAGGATTAAAAGCTGCAGAAGTTTCCTCCTTACCATCGTCTGTAATTCTGGATGCAAAGGAAATCACAAATCGTATTGCGAAACAAATTTTGGTATGTAGTAGAAAATTATAATACTGTAATTCACAGTTTTTATAAAACTCAAATATATTTTTTTCAGTTTCTGAAAGGATATAGGATAAGCACCGCCTCGGATTTTATGAAAGCAGATTTCATTAAAATTTGTCTTTCTGGAAACAGTTATAAAAGGTTACAACACAAAGCAGTCCTTAGGGTTAAGGAGTATTGAATGTAATGTTGGTGTAAAAGCCAAGAATCAGTAGACCAGAAATAGGCTGGAAAATAGCTAATATTAGTATTTTAATAATAGAACATAATTTATTTAATATTTTAATGCATGTGTATGTTTTTAAGAACAGTACAGGCAGAAAAGCACTCCTGAGATGATGAAACAGAGAGCTGTATACCATTTAGCAATGAGATTGGTTCAGACTGCCAGAAATTCTCGACTGGATCCAGCCAGTTTGCGTATATATTTGAAAGGCTTGAAGAAAAAGTATGAAGCCAGTTGTCCTGCGCCAGGACGAGAGGATGAGCAACAGTAATGTGTAACATAGGCTGTTTTTTCCATTGTGTTAGAAAACACTGTTTTCACATGTTTGTAAACTCTTAATTCTTAGTCTAAATTATATTCACTACTGAAATAGCATATCCTTCTTTTTTTTTCACTAAAACATACCCAAAATAAAAGCATTTCCTTTGGATGAGGAACACGGATCTTTTTGATAATGAACTATATCCCTTTCATTATTTTAGAGACAAAAAAAAAGTTGTGTAATAGTTCATATTTTCTGTGTAATATATCTGGTACTATAGCTCTTACATCAGATACTAAAGATCTTGCCCAACAAAAAGCAGTCTTTGAAACAGATGGTCCACTTGTCTTGCATAGGCAGGCTCTGCTTGCTCTGCTGAGCGTGCATCCATAAATCCTGTTATTCCCTACTCAGGGAGGGCTCTAGCTTTCTCAGTCATGTTTAATCCAACATAACGTAGGCAGTCCAGGACTGGGCAGACACAGCGTTTTTGTAACACAGTATTAGTGAATTACTGTGGTACTGACACTGTTCATCAGTTTTTGTTTAGAAAGTGAGTAACAGGAAATCAATAAAAAGTTGAATATCCTTCTTCCTTGATATTTTTTTTTCCACTACAACTTCATTGAGTCACTGCAGCCATGTATTCCAGCTTGATGGAATTTATCTTTTCTCACTTCCTTCTAACCAACTTTGTTCAACAGTTCTTATATATTTTCTGTATAGATATATGTGTGTGTGTGTGTATAATTTATTATGCATAATCTATGAAATAGGTAATATGCAACAGTGCAATATCTAATTAATAACAAAAATACATTTTTATATATAGTTCTATATTTCCTTTTTATGTATCTACCTTTATAAACATACCAATGCAACAGAATAACATTTGTAGTAGGCGCACTGTGCTTTTTTACGTAAGAAGTTCTTTTATTGATTTAAGCTATTAACCACAATTCCCCTCTCTTCAGGCCCGGGTTGTTGCCAATTGTATTGCTCATGTCCATCAGTAATAACATGTTTGTTGTCTACCTCGGTGAGGATCATGGCAGAAAAAAAGTATTTTCTGTTCGGGTTTCTTAACAACAGGAACCAGAGGATATATAGAATCATAAAATAGTTTGGATTGGAAGGGACCTTCAAAGCCCACGCAGTCCAGCCCCCTGCCAGGAGCAGGGACATCCCCAACCAGATCAGGTTGCTCACAGCCCCAGCCAACCTGGCCTTGAGCACTTCCAGGGACAGGGCATCCACAGCTTCTCTGGGCTGCCTGGGACAGTGTTCTGCCACCCTCGGTGTAAAAAATTTCTTCCTACTATCTAATCTGAATCTGCCTCCCTCTATTTTAAAACCATTGCCCCTCATCCTGTCACACCAGACCCTGCTGAAGAGTCTCTCCCCACCTTTCCTGCAGCCCCCTTTGGGCACTGGGAGCCGCTCTCAGCTCTCCCCGCAGCCTCCTCTTCTCCAGGCTGAACAGCCCCAGCTCTCCCAGCCTGGCCCCACAGCAGAGCTGCTCCAGCCCTCTCAGCATCTGCGTGGCCTCCTCTGCACCCTCTCCAACAGCTCCACGTCTTTCTGATGCTGGGGGCTCCAGAGCTGGACACAGTGCTGCAGGTGGGGTCTCACCATGGCAGAGCAGAGGGGCAGAATCCCCCCCTCGACCTGGTGCCCACGCTGCTCGTGACGCAGCCCCGGATGCGGTTGGCCTTCCGGGCTGCAGGTGTCCATTGCTGGCTCACACCCGCCCCGCCGGCCTGAACTCCACCGGTCAGCTTGGGACAGGCCCAGCGCCTGGGAGAACCATGCCTGGTCCTGTCGGGGATGGGAAGAAAACTATGGAAGTGGACTCTGAAACATAAATTTCGCTTGATCTTTTACTGTTTTTTGGGCATGTATGTTCAGGAAGAGTTGCTGAGGCTAAATCATGCCTCATCTTCAGGTTTATGTGCTTTTAAACATTCAAACAAACCATAAATGCTCTAGATAAGGGAAAACCCATCACTACTAGACTGGAAAACACCAGTCTTGCTTAGACGGTAACTAAGGATATTGTTCAAGGTCAGTCTTTCATTCTTCTGGTTACTGTATTGTCTTTGCCTGCCCTGCTTCCTGTCTGCCATGGAGCCTGGCAACTGCCACAGAACCCTGTCCCGAGCTGGGAAAACCGAAGAAACGCCCCTGTTCCCGGCTTGGCCGGGACCGGCGCAGGGACGCGCCGCGGCCCCTCCGCGGGCAGGAGGAGGCGCGGGCCGCGCAGCGACAG
>WHYT01013827.1:42079-63500 GCA_009806455.1 Tetrax tetrax | reverse complement strand
GGGGGGCCGCGGCCGCTGCCATTTTGCGGCGGAGGCCGGCGAGGCGCGGTGCGGCGGAGGCCGAGCCGGGCGCCCTCGCAGCCGGCACCCTCGAGGGCGGGCAGCCATCTTGCCGAGGGGACCCTGCCGGGGTGCGGGGAGCCGGGGAAGGGAGGCTGCCGGCTCCGGGGCCGCGCTGCGGCCGGGAGCTGCTCGGGGCTGCCGGGGCCGCCTGCCAGCCCGGGCTGTCACCGGGCTCTGCCGCGCACCTGTGCCCGACCGCGCTCCCCCGCGGCTTTTTCTCCCTTCAGGAGTCGGAGGCACCATTCCTCCGCCCGGGAACAGCGGATGGTTGCGAAGTTCGGTGGAGCTTTTTTCCCCGTTACAAGGTTGTTTTTTGCGGGGGCGCGCTGGAGATAACAAGGGCAGGAGGAAAGCGTTCCCGGCTCCTGCCTGCTCCGGCTTCAACGCTGTCAGACGGCTTCTCTTTGTCTGGCCTGGCTTGAGGCTCCCAAGCTGTGAGACTTTGGCGATGGCCGGGGAGGGGCCGTGTCACGGCCTGACAGGCCTCACGGACAGGAAACCTTGCCCGTTATTCAGACTGCCTTTTTTTTTTTCCCCATAATTTCACGCCACAGTCATGAATTCCTTTAGTTTGTTTTATAATGTTCTTAATCAGTGTTTTGCTTCTTATTGAACTTTCAAGACTTCTGGAAGGACTTGGGTGCACTCAACTTTTTTGTTCAATATGGTTTTGAATGCAGTTATAATTTTTTGATGGTTTTCAGCATGATTTTTAAAATTTGTAGTTATGTACATACATTTCTTGCAGTTTTCCGATATTTTCTTAGAGTATTTCTTAAATACGTTTTTGTAAACGTAAGGTTCCTCACTCAAGAGTACTCTGGGTTTTAATTATTACATGATGCAGGGTGTGAAAATTAACTCGTGATGACACTGAAACCATCTTGATCTCTTTAATTTCAGTGTAGCCACTGATGGCAGAGAGATGCTGCTGGTGCGTGCGGGATTTGGGGAGAAATCTTTACTTTCACCTGAGTTCATTTGGGAACATGCAGCGTTCCTGCTGTGTGCTCTGGGAGATGGGCGAGCACTTGTCACAGAGTGCCCACAGAAGGGGCAACTTCGGGAAGATACTGACAGCAGCTTTAATTTGTTTGTGGCACAGTTAGGCTCTGGGTCACCGATCCCCTTGCATGTTCTGTAGGAAGAATCTGTGTCCTTGTGGAGACTCATTCTTTAGTCTTCGAGGGTAAGAAGCTGCTGTCGGTCTGAGGTTTGCGCATATGCTTAGCTTTGTTTTGCGGAGCAAAGCAGGGATCTCTCAGCAGACATGTGCTCAGTGATGCGGTTGTGGGAGGGTCTCACTTTGTAAACAGAAGCTAGCAGAGGTACTTTCACAACACTTGTCTCTGCTATCAGTGGCTTTACAACGTGCTCCACAGAACTGCAGCTTGTACGATGGCAAAACTGTCTTAGTGATCGAGCCTGTTATTTGAATATGCAACGAAGGGTTGACTTTTCAGTAAAACTGCCTTCCTGTCTGCCATAGTACAACATTCACCTCGCTGAATTGTCCTGGTGACTCAAAAGCATAGCTGTGTTCACAAAAAAAATACAAAGAAGAGAAGCGTTTTTTAGACAACCTGGGATCCTCCTCTTCTTGAATCTTGCTTTCTTCCTTCAGTAAGTAAGTGCGGGCTGTCTGAGTGGTCCTTCATTTTAGCTCTGCTGCTTATGGAATGTGAAGGGACAGGGATTTTTAGAGATAGGACAGTTAAAATCTTTTAATTGCTGAATGTGACATAGTAGCTAGAAATAACCAGGCTTGCTTCTTGGATCCTGTATTTATGTAGCCATTTAATTCATGGAATATTTGTATTTGGGTAACCGGAATTAACTTTTTTGAGAGCCTGGTAAAACTTGAATAAAATCCCAGAACAGCAACCACAAAGCCCCAGGAGGGTCTGCACTGCTATTTTTAGGGTGGTTTGTCGTAGCTGGGCTACCCTTTCAGATAATCCTTTTTACCTGGCTTGATGTTGGAGCACCTCCACCTTAAAGCAGGACTTTCTCAGAGCTTCTAATTCTTGAAGCTCGCAGAGAGTGTGCCCACTGCTCCCCAAACTACTTCTTTCACCAAGAGGAAAGTGCACGTATCTCGGACCTCTGTGTCTGTCCCATGCAAGCTTTGAATTTTTCAGTGGATCATTGCGTATTTTGAAAAGGCCGATTTCCAAAATGTCAAGAGTGCTTCCAGCAGAAGGGCCGGCATTTGGTTTTGTCTTTACTAGGATGCAAAGCCTAGCATTTAAGTAGTGCCTCTGGGTAGGTGGGATGGTGGCAGGTATTGTTTTGCATGGAGGTTTGTTAATAGCCCTGGCATCCGCTCGCTCGGACATTGCCTCAGACGGTGGGGGCTGGTCAGGTAGCATTCAGTTGTAAAGAGGGATGTGCATATTCTGAAGTGAAGTTATTTTAAGTGTTGAGTTAATCTCGGTTAAGGTTGACTGAAGCTCTTCATGCTCCCAGCAGCTACTGACAGATTTTGTGTTGGAGAGAAAAATTATAGCAGTGTTTCTCAGGGCTGTTTTTTCTGCTCCAGAAGTGACGATACGGTGGCTACCGGCAGCTGGTGGCATACTTCCTTGTGCACATGGCGTTAATGCTGGGTTATTGCCATTTAGATTGAAAGTGATAAAGTTGGCACTTCTTTGTATCAAAAGAGATGGTTGTGTTTTAATTTCTCTGTTTGTTCTTTACTGTCTGGACATGAGCTTGGCTTTAGTGCTTTCCTGGCCTTTGCAAGTTGTAGACTACAGCGTTTTGTGGAGTTAGAGAGAGAATTGGGCCCTGGCTCCAGCACTGGCAAGGGCATGTGCAGCCACTTAAGGTGTGAGTGGCGTAGGTCTTGCTTGAACTCTGTTGCTGAGGAATTGGAGCAGATGAACTCGTTTCTGACAGAACTCTTGTGTTGAAGTTTTGCGTTTTTATGTAACTTTAGGTGCGATGTTACTCAGCTTTTGCTTTGCCAGTTCCTGGTTTTTAATTGCTACCCACAAAGTATGTTACACTGAGCAGAGCTCAGACTCTTGCTTTTCATTCTTCTCATACTCTTCCCTTGTTGTCCAGCTCTGCTCTGTAGGAGTGTGATGTTCAGGTAATAGCAGTGAGGAAACGGGGCGCAGGGAAATCTGGAGCCAGGTCTTTCATCGCTCAGGGTGACTGCTTCCAGTGGTTGGATGAATGAGTAGGGCTCCTGGTAGGATTTTGCTTTAACACATTGCATGTGGTCCTGGTAAAGGTACTGAAGGCCAGAAAAGTCCTCTCTGTAAGCCTAGAACTAATCTGTGATGAACTTCAGAGTTCTGTTGCAACCTGCAGCGCTGAGGGAGAATATTCTCGTTAGAAAGTGGTTGTGTCCCTGTGTGCGAGTTACTCTGGTTCTTCGTTTGTTAACTGACATGTCTAGTGCCATTTCTCGCTTTGCTAAAAATAAAATAAAGGAACCGATGCCACGTGATACTTGGTACTCCTGTAAACATTTCTGAAAGAATGTTGTACTACAGACTGTTGATTTGAGGTGTAACTAACTACTGGTAATGTTATATCCCTGAGATACAATAGGCATGGCAGTGGTTTGTTTGAGCAGGGAACATAAATTTCCTCGGTCAGTTGACGTCTTTCTGATGGGGAAATTAATTCCGTTTGGCTGTCTGTGCTTCCTGCGGGCACAGTCTCCCTCTACGTGCACCTGGTGAGAACAGACTCTGTGAAGACTACTGTCCCTGTGCGTCTCATCTTGCATGCAGCCCTCTTTGCCACTGAGATTTATGCTCTTTGGAAGACTTCATTTCTTCACAGAAAGGAGCACGTAGCTGGATCTTGCCTGGCTGTGCAGTCTGCTGGCATCTGCTGGGCCCCTGTACTGGGGTGCCTTCGTGTCTCAAATAGCTTTAAACTTACGGCAAAGGACTCCAGCCATGGTGGCTCCCTCCAGAAGAAGGGATGTTTCCACAGTTAGGGCACTGTCCTGGGCTGTGTTACTGCTTGACCATAGATTTTTGAGCTGTTTGACTTCAGTGCTTTCTGATGTGATAGTGCTGCATCGCCTCTTTGTCATGGTGGTGGTGTGAGTGGGTGGGTGATAAGATGCTGCCACAGCAGGGCAGCGTACCCTAGACGTGAGGAGCAGCTTGCTCTGAGTGACAGCAGTTTTTTGAACAGTCTGTAGGATCTAGAGCTCTCCTGTGCAGTGGATTGGATCCTGGAAGTATTTATTCAAGTATTTGGCTGTGCTTGCTCTTACTCTCCTTTTCAGTTGTATTTGCTCTCTAATCTGATGTTGCTCATTAGGTGCAAAATATCTGTTTGCGTTTGTGATGTTGCAGAAAGTAACGTAGTTTCTCTAGCAAATATGGGTGTTCTGGCTGTCTGCTGCGCAGAGTCAAACTTGAATGATCAGTGCCTTTGCAGTTCATACGGGGCCAGGCAGCTCTCTGAAGCTAAACGTGTCTGTGTGCAAACAGCAAAACCCGAAATACTTTCTTGCAGATTGGACAGTCTGAAAGGTGAGGTTTTGCTGAATACAGTGGCAGAAACCCCTATGTTATTTCTGCTTTCTATATTTAAAACTTTTAAAAAACCAACCAAACAAAAACAAAACAAAACAAAAATCTTGGATAAGAGAGACATTGTTCAAGCGATATCCTGGTTAACGTACTGTCTGCAGTCATAAATACTTCACATCTCGTGAAGGTTGCTGTGGGAGGAATGTAGACTTCACTGGCTGTTCAGCAGTGAAGCTCTGCTCTGAGTGTGGCATACTTAGTGTATCGCCTACTACTGTTACAAGAAAAAACAGCCAACAGTAGCAACAAAATCGGCTTTGACAGGTGCTTTTTTGGGGGATGCATGCTGCCTCTCAAGGCCTGCTACCTCTACTAACCATCTTTGTGTTTACTTGCTGGTGACTTCTTTTGGAAAAGCAGATCTCCCAGAACTTGAACCTTTTCTCCTAACAAATTTTCCGTTGTTGAGTATATGATGATTCTAGCTCTGCTATTACAGCTTCTTCTAAGTCCTTGCTAAAATCAATGGTAGTGGCTCCATTTCATTTGAAGCCGTAGCAGTAGTGTTTGACTTCAGGGCAACGCAGCTCTGTTTTGCATCAAATCCTGGGTTTGTTGATTGCCTCTTGCAGTGTAGCAGCTTCTCAGTGCCCCTCGCTGCACTCTGTTCTCAGAAGTGGGGTTAAACTGTGTGATGTGTAACAATTATTAGTTTGTTGGTTTTTTTTTTTTTTTTTATTTCCCCATGGTAACTGAACAAATCTGTAGCTCACTGAAGAGGTGTCAGTTTTGAATATGGTTAACAAGCTACTTGAGCCCCAAGAAAAGAAGTTATTTTCTGAGTTAGAATTGAGACAGTATTTCTTAAAAAGACATTCTTAATTAAAAAATCAGTATTATGGGTGATGATCAACTTTCAGTCTAGTTGCTTAGAATATGCTTCTGTTTTTCTTGCCTGTGACTGACAGCTTCTTGTATAGAGTAATTCTGATTGTTTTTTCAGTTATTTGCTCTGGCATTTAGAAAGGCATAGGGAATAGAAACACCTGAAGAAAGAAACTCGATCCTAGCAGGGGGAAGCTTGTCCTGGGAGTTTTAAAAAGAAAAAAAAAAAAGTTAATGCTATTTTTAATACCAGAAAAATATCAACCTATGTTGTTTTCTGTCTGCGTGGAGCCATCTGTGCCGTGCATGCAGTCTTCACTCAGTAAAATGGAAGTTAAATCCTTTATGCTGGTTAAGGCATTGCCAAGATTTCCAAGTTAATGGGTGGAAAAGGTCTATAAGAAAGTCTGCTTTGAATTAGAGCAGCAGTTTTCAACCCCTATTGATTTGTGGACCCCTAAACAGTTCCCAGGTGCAGACTCTTGTCTGGTGAATTTAGACCTATCAACAATAGCCTCGCTTGCTTTTGTATAATTTCATGGCATCAGAGTATTTTCCTGTGGCCGTGAGCTTGCAGGCTGCTGAGTTACAGACACGTTGCAAATGTTAGTTGCGGTGTCTGACCTGGGTGAATTCTGTGTTGAGCGCAGTGTTGCAGTTGTGCTGTGGGTTGCTGCGGAGCAGGCAGGGGGTGGCACCCCCGCTGCTGTGGCAGGGTGCTGCTGTGGCAGCATCGCAAGAATGCTTGACAGAAGTCGCTGTTTGCTTTGCTGAAATAGTTACTGGAAGTTTAAATGTTAGTTTTGAGTGTATTGGTGTGACTGCAGTGTTACAGGTTAAGGTCAAGCTGGTGTTGGACACCGCAAGGTGTGGTGACATCAAAGAAATGGTTGGCGCTAGTGCAGAGGGTTTAGAGCTTTTTGGTGTGCTGTGGGACAGGACTGTGACTGTTACCAGTGTCGGTACCGCTGCTCTGTGGGAGGGCTCAAAGCAATTTGTGGTTTAGACTGCAGGGAGCTCGGAGTTAGGCGCAGGTAGTGTGTCCTGTGCTTTTTAAGTTCGGAGCTGCTGGAGCATAGTCCTTGCAATTGTGCCTGGGGATTATAGGGGCCTCCTTGCTAAGTTTGCAAGGTCTTCTGGTGCAGGAACCAGGATGCCAGTGGAAGTGTTACTTGAGGACATGTGCAGGAGACAGGTGTGCGTTTGGGCTCCCTCAGGAGCATGTCCACGCCTCTCGCAGTGACTAGCTGCGGCAAGGGAGCTGAATGGCAGCACAGGTGAGTTTGGCATGCCTGCAGAGTGGTGGTGCTGTGCTGAGGCAGACTGGAAGGTGGAAGGTTGTGTGTTCCACTGGTTCAGTCCTGGGTAGGAGCATGGTGGTTGCTTTGGCTGATGTGGGCGGGTGCTCCTGACTCCAGTGCCCAGGGGAGGGGAAGATGCTGCTGTGTGTTGGACGCAGAGGCTGACGCCCCTGGCTGCCAGCTGAAGTTCTCTGTTTTTGTTAAATTAGAAATCTCTTTCAGTGTGGTTACTCAGAGTAGCTTCGCAGCAGTGATTAAATGTGCAACAAAAATGAAGATGCACATTCATCTCTCGTGTGTCCAGAAGCACTGATGAAGCCATGAGGGATTTCAGCAATGTGCTTTGCCTCTAGTGAAGGATGGAGAAGCACTTGTTAAAGCTGACATGCTCACTTTCTGCTGTTACCACTAAGATTGCATCAAGACTTATCTCACCCAGGTCTTTGGAAGAATGGCAAAAAGGAATTGGGAGAAAAGTCCTTGACGATCATCTCTCTTTCCCAGCACTTGTGAGGGCAAGTTGGACCTGGCAGGCCACCTTTACTTCTGTCTCTAGCACAGCCTGAGCAGCAGTTTTGTCCCAAGTTGGCCTGCTCAGCTTTTTGCCTGGTCTGGCTGGGGCCTCGGCAGTGACCGAGCCATGCAATCCGTAAACGAATGCCGGCAGCTCCGCCTTCTCCGCCTCCTGCCTCTTCGGGGCTGAGTTGCTGCCGCGGCTCCGTGCGAAGCAGCAGGGGTGCAGGTGGAAGGGGCACTGCTTGTGATGTGCGTGGCGTCAGGGAAGGCAATGGGCCAGGAGTGCTGTCACTGGCTGAACCGCGGGGAAGGGGCAGCGTGTCTCCAGTCCGAGGAGGCTTTCTCGTGTCCCTTTCTGTCCCCGTGGGGTGCTGGGGCAGGGAGCAGCAGGTAGGGCTGTCAAGCAAAGCATTGTTTGTGTGAGTTCTTGGTAGGGAACTTGTTCTGTGGGTTACCGAGGGTGTTGGACAGCTGGGGATGGCCAGTTCACACTGCTGTGGTCTTCAGAAAAGGCCAGTTGTATAGGTAATAAGATAGCAGCGTAACTTGTATCAATTTTCAGACGCTTATTGGAACTACTGCATTGAGGACTCATTTTTCCTGTTCAGACGTGCAGAATTTGACTTTTGTGTGTGGGAAACCAGAAGTGTTGAGTTGCATAGAGCAATCCAACACAGTGTTGCATACTAGCCAAAGGATGGAGTACCTTTTGGTTGGGTATTTTTTAGGAAAAAGTGAATGGAGAATTGTACAGAGATACCTCAGCACACTGGAAACCTCCACCTTCCTTTTTCAGCTCCTGTAGTGTCTCTGGTGTTGAGTATCCAGCGAGGTTCTTGCCCTGAGCCCTGCTTGAAGCTTCCATGTTCTTGTTTTGGAGGAGCGTATTCATGGCTTTCCCTCCCACCCTTGGTGGAAAGGTAGAAACGTGCCTGTTGCCCAGCGTGAGAAGGGCAAGGAGCAGGGTGTAATAGTTCATCTGCTTGCCCTGGTGCTACTTTGTTGCTTGGTTTTCCCAGGCACCTGCTCAGAGTTCTTACTATTCTGGCTAATGTGGCAACTCTTCAGGGATTTCTGAATAGCAGCAGTGAAACAAGTCAAATTCCTCTTTCTTTTAGTTGGCTGTCCTGTCACAGCATGCTCGCGAGTATGTTTAGGAAGCTGAATTCGCAACATAAAGGTTAAGAAGCCTGTCTGAAGCATAAGTTTGCAGGACCTGATGATTGAAGCATGAACTTTCCTCAGGATGTGGCTCTAAGTGTGGATATCAAGAAATAAATATGCACAAGATAAGTTTATCGCTAGCTTCAAAAATTCTGATTTCGTTTTTAGTAGAGATTCAGCAAAAGCAGTTGAAACTTTAGATGCAAATTAAAACTTCCATGTGAACAGGACATTTATAATTTGTTGTTGTTGTTTCGGAAGAATGATTCAGTTGGGCAGGGGGGGTTTGCATACTGAATTACCACCTTGTTTTGAGGAGGTTATGGTCTTGCCTTACGCAAGTGGCATCTTTGCATTTGGACTAACAAAGTGGGATCATACTTTCTGTGGGCGAATCGTAATGTCTACAGAAGATTAAATTTGTAACCCTTGATTAATTGTTTGTTACTTTTAAAGAAGCCCACCGAATTAAAAAAAAAAACCCAACCAAACCAAACCAAGCAACAAGCAAGTGTTAGTAGTTACATGTTTAAGTCACCCAAACTCCCGGTTTGTAGCTGTTCAGGTTCTAATAACGGTATTTACTCTGCATTCGTGTACGTGGTGTTCTCTAATACTTCTTCAGTCCGATTACAGCTTAAGCTGTGATGAATACAGTTTACATATATAAATGAGAGTAGCCACGTTTCATTTTGCACAGTTTGAATCTGTTTTTTGTTTCATGGTTTTGGAGACTTCATTTCTGAAAATGAACATTGTGTTTATCAGATGTCTTGCTTGTGAACAATTTGTTTGATAATGTAAAGGAGCACGAAAGTAAGGCTGAAAAGGGGGCAGATCTGATGACCTGGTTTCAGTGTGGGATTTTTTTGCTTGTTCTCTGATATAAGAAGATATTTGTTGATATTTGTTCTTTGTGAGACTTAGCAAAGTTCTCGTAATGCCTGCAGTTCCTCTCTTTCTTGAAACAATTAGTGCTGATTAAGAGTTAGATTTAAAGGGAACTTGATTTGTCATATAAAATGTATGCAGATAGGCAAGCGTGGGAGTTTTTCCTCTGTTTCAGGCTCCTGGCAGTGGTTTGAAATCTTCTGTGTGTCTGTGGATTCCACTCCAGCAGAGAGCTGGGTGAGATTGTACCCCTTCTCTCCTGCTTCCTCCACCAGGCTTCCTCGGATCTTGCCGTCAGGTTGTTAGGATGTTGAAGTGCCAAAGCTTTTTATCATGCTGCTGTTCTATCCAATCCATGAGGAAAATGATCTCTATTAAGAAAGCAGTGAAGCAGAGATGCTCTTAACCAGTTATTTTGGTGTCTGAGGCTTTGCTGTTCTCGTATCAGTACATTCTTTATTTAAAATCAGTAGGTTTATAACTCCTGAACTTGATTCAGATGCTTGAGGATATACGAATTACCCAGTGCAGTGCAATCAGCTCTCCTTGTTTCAGCCTTTGAAGCTAGTTCACATATATGTAGCACCTTTTGCATTTGTAGCCTTCTGCAGCCTGGAAAAGGGGACTTAAAACTAGCCAAAGACAACAAATACCCACAAGCATCTAGATAACAGAAGTTTGGCTTGTATCATAATCTCTGCTGTATTTTTTGCTAGCGAATATTTAATTAGTGAGCACTTAACACTTCTTTTGTGATAATGGTCCCAGATAAGAGGTAGTATGAATGTAGGTCAGGCGCCTGTTTGTTCTTCGCTGCAGTGCCGAAGCAAGACTGGAGCAGTGGAGGGACAAAAAGCGTGTCCCTGGCCCTCAGCGGTGCAAGCTGCCTGTGGGTTTCTCTGACTCCTGTGTTTGACTTGAAGCTTGCCGTAAAGTTCAATGTCAGTGTGATGGTTTCAGCAGATTTGCCACGCAGGTGTTGTGGTTTCAGTGGGTTTTTTAAAAATACTTACTCCAGGTGGGCTTACCCCTTTCCCTGTGCAGGGATTTGTTCCTGTAAGCTGTCTCAGAGCGGAGCACAGAGGCTGCCGCTCTGCCTGCACGAGTGCAGGTTCAGCATCGCAGACTCCCTCTCTAGAGGCTTAAAGCTCATATGCTTGGTAATGCTGCTTTGCGTGGAGCAAACTTTGACTGATGACCTCTTTTTGCTTGACTTCAAATACTTCTTAAGCTGTGAAGTAGATATAATTTAATTTTCTTTCCTTTTTATGTTTTTTTTTTTTTTCAACCAATTTGGTTTTGATTTGAGAAAAGCTTTTTTAAAACAAGAATCTTTGCTGATGAGAATTTATTTTTTTGCTTTTACCACAAGCAGTTATTAATTTTAGTTCTTGACTTTGCTTCGGTGTCCTTTCTATTCACAATCAAAGATTATTTCCCAGTTCCTGTCTTCTTTCCTTCTATCTGTATTTGGTAGTTTAAGTGCATGAGTGTTGCAGCTGAGTGAAATAATGAACAATGGATCACTTAGAGTTCTTTCCACCCTCCCACCCTTAAGAGCAGGACGGTGGTAGGAGTTGTACCTTTAACTATCTCTGACTGTCGGCAGCTCTCGCTGTATTAGAGTTGCAGCCATCGCTGCTTTGTTTCTGCGACCGGAGTTAAAGGGTCTGGACCCCCTGTGGTAGGAGCTGTACAGACTGGGACAGAAAGACGAACCTGAGCTCAGAGGGCTGAGCTTGAAGCTGCTCTGCTTTGTCTTAAGCTGTAAGTTAACTCAGTGAGGTTGAACTTTATCTGGAGGGAAGCACATCTCGTGAAAACTTTTGGGATAGCTTTAGCAGTGTCCTTCCAGGCTAGTTCTGGGAGTGCTTTTAATAAAAAGAATGTGCCCCAGTTGTTGCCCATCCTTTGCAAGGGCAGAAGATAAATCAGCTGTTGTGTGATGGTGAAATGGCAGGAGTTGGGAGTGTCATGTCCTAGGCACGGCACACCTCTGACACCAGCCGTGTGGTTGGTTGTGTTAGTGGATACTACTTCAAGCAGACGGCTCAGCCCAGGCTCATCCAGGTGCCTTCAAATGTCATCTCTCCCTCAAGTTTGATTTATTAGAATTATTTTTTTTTTTGTGCCCCACCCCCCCACCGTGATACGAAGAGCTGTTGATCTTCAGGCAGTTCAGTAATATCCAGAGGTGGGTTGGTGACTCGTAGGAGTTAGATGAACTCTTCTCTTCTCATCCTGTTGAGGAAAAAAAACCCCTAAGTATCATTGAACTTTAAGAAAAAAAAAAAAAAAAGGGTGGGGCATGGTGAAGACAGTGGACTGACAATCACGAGACTTCCAGTTCTAACTAATAAGAAGTAGATATTGGGAACAGTTTGTTTGTGATACTGGGGGTAGGTGGGCTGCAGGGAGAAGAATCAGAGTTATTGCCCCAAGAGTGAGATGTGAAGAGAGCACTGGAAGCTTAAGGGGCAGAGTTATTGCTGCCTCCTGCCACTGGCATTGAGGTATGCGCCGGCTCGTGCGCGGGGCGTGCCTTACCTGGCAGCTACCGGTGTGGTGAGATCCGCTCGGGAGATATCCTGTGCTCCTGCTGCAGGGCCCTGGGCAGGTATCTGCTGCGCTTCTGCCGGCATGCTCAGCGGGAGAGGCTATTAGTATCATTGTTTATATCACATTGTTTAATTATCTTTTGGATGTGCTGCCTCCTTTTATTTTCTTCCTTGAATTTGATTCTGTCCACTTGTCTGAAACAGGACAGGGCAGGATCTTTCATTATTCTTGGAGGTCAGTGGCTTCCTTCTTATCTCCATCATTTTCATACACAATCTCTTGTTGCCCCAGCCTTTCTAAAAAATCAAGTTCTGTCCCTTGCTCCACTGAGTAATACCATGTTTATAATTATCAGGAGTAAACTGTAACAAGGTTGTTTTGGCCAAGCATTTCCGTGATGGCTTTCCAAAGCAGGTCTGAATTTGAAGTGTGCAGGGCTCTGACTGCAGCTCAGTGCTTGGACTCTGGACAACTAGGCTTTTTGGGTACATGATACTGAAAATCTTGGCCTGTAACCGTATGTGTATAGCTGTCTGCTCCTTTGTGTGCAGCTTGGTCTTACTGTGGCTCTGCCAAGATGATCGTGTCCCCAGTCACGCTGTTGGGGCGCATGAGGTGTCTGCAGCCGTGCCACACTGCGCTGGAGAGGGTGGTACTGCTTTAGCTTTCAGGGGGTTGAGCAGTGCTGCAGGAAAGGTGCACCCCGCGGCTGTCGGCATCTGTGCCTGTGTCTTTGTGGACTTCTGTTTTGTGGCACGTCTTCCAGCAAGATTAATGGATTGAGCAGCAGCTTCAAGTGACACAGCCAGGAGTGGTTACTGGATAAGTGTTATTTTTGTCACTTTTTAATGATGTGGTTATTTTAAATGGAAGAAGATTGGTGAGAGGGAGTCGAGGACCGACAGTGTGTGTACAGTAATAGTAATGTAAGCTTTCTTTGCTTGACTGATGATTTAAAGGCCTTTTCCAACCTAAATGATTCTGTTTCATATTTGCCTTGTGGTGAGAATTTCAAGAGGGCAGTGACACTGCTTGTGTAGTTGTCTTGTCCATGAGAAAGCTTGCTTTCTGATGAAATAACTACAAGTCAGTGTTTCAGTTAGTGAAGCTTCACTTAGTGAATCGCAAGGACTGGTATGTTTGGCATAGTATGAACTCTGCAGGTGGCTTTCAAGGTAGGAGTGTTTGTGTTACCCTGCTGCTGAACCTCAGCCTGTGACCCCTGCCGTACTGATCAGTGGTCACTTGCGGTCTTGCATTGGTGGAGAGGATTTGGTTAAAAACATCCACAAGATATGTTCTTGTTCTCTTCAAAAATAGCATAAAGTGATCCGAAATACTGTGTATCGTCTAGAGTTTAGGCTGTAGCTTGTCCTCTGAACGGCAAATAAAAGCCAAAACAGTTGATAACAGAGTAGACAGTACTCACTCCCTTTGGGAGGGTGTCTGACAATACAAAACGGTGATGTTGCTACCAATGGAACACGGTGCTGTCCTTTCCTTCCTCACTGACCCAGGCTCTTACCTGGTTTGAATTTCTTCAGTGTATCTCCACTGGAGACAACATGGTACCTACCTGGTATGCAGTGGTTCACAAGTTTTGTTGTTATTTAAACACTTGAACATCTCCGTGCTCTGGAGGAAAGCAGTACTCTGCCTGTAGGTAGGAACTACATCAGAAGTTTCTTGTGTTTAAAAAACTTGGGCTTTCCCTAGCTCACGGGAAAGTCACCGTTACTGCAGGGCTGAATTTTTGGCCATCGGGATATATTAGCAGTTTGATCTTGGCATAGTGAATGTTAGCTGTAATAGGAATGAAATTTATTGTGTTCTGACCCAAGAAATATGTGCTTTGGGGGCTGTAATTCTGACATCACGCAGCAGAGTTTAAAGGAAGAGACTTAATGTACCTAGAAATGATAATAAGTGCTGCTTTTGCCCCTCTGCTAGTCGTGGTGGTGTTTTTTAACGTGAAGGCGTCTCTGGCCAGGTGGTGGGGATTTAGGGGGAGTGGAGAGAACATAGTGCAAGACAGGGACCTGCTCCAGTGTCCTGTGGCAGGGCTCTTCCTCGGAATGAGAATAGCTGTGGAAAGAGAGGTAACTGTTGAAGCATTGTCTGAATAGTTTTTTGAAAGCCAAATTTTCATCAGGCATCTGTGTGGGGTATTAGAGGGTGACAAAGAGTTGATTTAAATGCAGACTTGCCTCTAGGCAGGGGTTGTAGCTGTCCCTCAGGTGGATGAGGGTGAATGGTTTAGGAAATCCCCAGCATAGTTTTACTGCTCCAGCTGACTGTGCTCAGGTTACAGTTGTTAGTGGGGTGCAGGTACTTTGTGTGTGTACTATGCACTGCCTTTGAGATGATCAGTTATGATACACGTGTGCCACTTAAAGCCTAGGGCTGAAAAATGTGCTTATTAAAAAAGAAAAAAAAAAAAAAAAGAGGTAAAAGTCACATTTACAAGAAGAACTTAAGCTGGGGGGAAAAAAAAAAAAAGAAGTATTTTTGTGTCTCAAAGCACATCCACTTTTTAAAAGCACCAGCAAAGGCAGCACCTCTGGTTCCCATGCTCACGGATACGTGCTTTTGTTCCAGAAAGCCTGTGTCTGGCGTGGTGGAGGCACAGAGGCTGCGGCAGAACAGCGACAGAGCGAGGGGCCGCAGCCCCCTGCCCTGTGCTCCCTCACATTCTCTATTCTGAGCTCCTGCTTGAGGATAAGTTATTGTGTGACTTTTGATGACTGAGTGAGAAGAATTTCAGCAATGTAGTCTGTAACGTCATTACCTGCTTTTTTTTCATGTAACAGAGGAGTTTATCCTTTTGTATTTTCTTTAACCACATGAAGAAAACCCATAAAACTCAACCTGAAGCAGAATATACCTTTTATTGGAGAGGTCTGTTGCATTTTAGTTGCTAGGATGTTGAGCTGTGAATTGCAAGAGGGCTTGCCTTGGGAAGGGTGGTGAGCAGGACGGAGAAGTGAAGTGAGAAGGTGTGTATTGGTGCTATGACAGCTTTAATGAGGAGCATATTGCCAATGCTTGTTGGCAAGAATAATACCTGCAGCGCTTCTTAGACCTCTTAAAATGCTGAACCAACCTAGGATGTGTTGTTGGCTAGTGCTGGTAAACAGGCAGGATACCCCACAGCTGGGCATGGGGACTCCCGTGTCCCGTGAAAATGTATTGTACCCCGTCTTGGCTCAATTAGTCACGGAGCCGGTAAGCTCCCGAATCCTCTTCTTGGCGGAGATCCTGCTGGTAGCACGCTGCCAGAGAGTGTGGGTACTTAGCAAACAGCACAGGATTTGCTCTCCACTCTTCCGTAGTGAGGCAGAAATGGCATTAAGCAGCATTAGGTTTTTGTATGTTGAAAGACTTTTCACGTTCTCGTGATCGCCGCGCAGCCCAGGGAGGCAGAGTGGGTTTGGATGTGTGTTTCTGCACAGTCAGTACTTGCCGAGCGGGTTTTGGAGACAGGTGAGGTCCTTGTGTCTCCTAGAGGCCGGGGTGATGGCTGTTGTGCTTCCATTCTCCTGCTCTGCAGTTTCGGGACTGTGTTTATATAAACTAAGGTTTATATAAAGGTGTTTTTATATATTTTTTTTCTGATTGTACCTACTTTTGATTTCAAATGCTTTATGGTGAAGCTTTTTCCTGAGCACATCATAGAAGCAGGGCAGTTATTAGCTCGTACGTACTAACTTTGTTTTTCTTTTACAATTGGTAAATGCTTAGTTTGCTGTTCTCATCACCTTTTTTTCCAGTGAGAAATGTTTCTTTGTCTCTTATTACTACTTTTTCTGTACACTTCAACCTTTGAAATGAACAAATTGGTTTAGTGAAGTAATCAGGGCTAGTAGTGACTCCAAATATTTACCTGCTCAGGTGTGTGGTTTGAGTGCAGTCTTTTACCAGAGGTCATGTTCTTTACTAAAAAAATAATAAAGAGAACTCTGAAACCCTGGTTTATTGTTTTGTTCTTTCAGAAGGATGGAGAGAACCATCGTGTTCTTTGAAGGTGTAGGAGCTACAAAGTAAAATCAGGACTTGCTTTTTAATGTAAATGTCTCTGGTGGCCAGATGTAATCTGCACACAGGGGGGAGGCAAATCACTTTAAAAGCATCTGGAGCTTTAGTGATTTCTTGTGTTCTGGTTTTTCCCCAAAGATCCGAGCCAAGAAGAAACCTACTCCAGTCAAGTATGAAGTTGGGGATCTTGTTTGGGCCAAGTTCAACAGACGCCCATGGTGGCCATGCACAATTTGTCATGACCCAGTGCTGGACTGTCACTCAAAAATGAAAGGTACTGTATCTACTCAGACCATAAAGTGGAGGAGTTGTGTATGGCAGGGTGCTGCAACTTTTTGTTAATTGAAAAACCCTTCTGGCCCTTGAAATGTACGAAGATACAGATTCTACTGTGGAAGACCTGGATCTATAAAGTAAACGTAGTTCAGGAAGGTGGCAGGAGGAAGATGGAGAGGCTGAGGCTACTGGAAGTGGCACAGATAGCTGTTAGACATCTAGATTTTGTTTCCCAGAGTGTAAGAAGGATGACTAGCTGGGCTGAGTGCAGGGCAGTGCAGAAGAAAGAGCAGCCTCTCAAAAAAGGGATGCAGAAAAAAAAGGAGGTGGATCGGAGAGGTCAGGACAGAGATGCGCAGTGAGTGGGCAGTCAGAGCTGGGAAGCCTGGAGCGTGTGAGAACGTGGAGAATCAGCCATGCTTGGAGAATGGCAGGCCAGAGAGGCTGAGAAGCAGGGTGTGGGGTAGTGCAGTGTAGCTGCTGAGTGCCTGAAGGTGTGGTGGGAATGTGTGAGAGGAAGTGAATTTTTTTTTTGGTCTTGTTTGGCACAAGGAAGCAAGGGGCTATTTATGGGGAAATATCAGAAGAACCTGGAGATGGAGCCACATATGGGAAAGTTTAGGGCATAGTGTGTTGGAGAGACTGAGACAGCTGAATGTGGGGGGAATAAGACAGAGCTGTGCACGCTTGAATGCAACAGAGGGCGAGGAAGGGAGTCTTACAGTCTCAAGGCAGAGAGGGGTAGGCGAGTGATGGAGAGAACAGAGGGGAAGTGGTTGCTTGGAAATTGTAGCTTATTTAAAGGCTTTCACGGTGCTTTTAGGATCATACTAGCTGCCATAGGGAGGCTGTCACAAATGGAAGGCTTATTTATTTGTTCCTGGTTTCCCTTTCTGATTCTTTTTTTTTTTTTTTTTTTTTTTTTTTTTTTTTTTTTTTTCTCCTGTGGGCAGCTGGATACCCCTTGAACTGGTGCTGTCTGCCACTGACAGCTCTGTAGACTGGTGAGGCTGCCACTCACCGATGTATTTCTCTCCAGTTTTTGTGGCCCTTGCCAACCTAAGAACCATGTGCTGAGAGCAAGTAGACTTTTTTTTTCTAGTGGCCATTAGCTCAGAGCCCTCTACTATTTCTCTAGAGACATGGAGTAGCTTTTCCTGCATTGTGCTCACGTCATCCTCAAGCCTGATTGCTGTAGTCTTCTTTTATTTCTCCACCTTCCTCTTCATCCTTTGGGAGACATTCATCCTGATGCTAGATAATACTGAATGTGCTGTTTTAAATAGTCCCTTTCGAGCTCTCAAATTCCTGTCAAAGATGTTGCTGGAAGATGTACCAGATGTATATTCTCCCCCTGCATCCCTCCCATGAAATTTTGGATAGGATTTAATATATATATATAGCTGTCCAGTAATCCCTTCTCAGCGTGTATATTTCTAATATTTCTAATAAAGAAATGCTGCAAGGAGAAAACCTGCTATTAACAAATTCCAGCGAGGTCCGATCTCCAGCTATGTGATAGGCTTTCCCATCCTGTTTTATCTGTGTTCAGACCAACAGAGCTCTGGGGAAAATTGCATTTTCCAGTTGTGGCTAATTGTAATCTACTCATCTGCCCTTCCCGATGCTGAGGTGACGGAGCGGGTGGATCTGAACTCTGGCACTTTTTGGCAAGGGGGAGCTGCCAGGGCTCTGTGTGCACCTAGGAAGGACAGTCATCCTGCCTTCGTTCTCCTGTTGCCAAGGCAACAAGCCCTTCACAACAAGGCAGGTCACTTCAAGCTCATCACTTGTGCGAAATCCTCTTCTCCTCTTGGGTCTGAGGCATGGTGTATTGTTTGAAGCAGTTTGACTGTCCTCAGCAAGCTCTTGACTTGAAGATTTTTTGGAGCTGGAAGATTGAGACTCAGTAGCTTGAGTTCACAGTTCTGTGAATGGGACGGATAATGTCTGTCAACTTTGCTCTTGGTTTGATGTTGCCCTGGTTGTTAGTTGTGATCTTCTCGGTGATCTTGGTCGAAATATCAATGTCTGCATCGCTAAAGGCCAGGCTGCCACACTGTGCTGAAAGAGACAGCACAAACCAAGTGGTGTGCGAAGTTTAGACTTTGTGTTCAGAGAGTGAAGATGTTCCCAGGACAACATGAAGCACACGTTGCAGTGAAATGCAGGGAGAAGTTTATATCCCTTGTTCAAACCTTGTTTGCTCTATTCTGATGCCTTTAATCAGTCCATTTTCACCAGCATACCCAGTACTTGTTCAGTTCTTAATTGTACCATGTCTGTCCAGCATTCTTGCACAGAAAGAACCTTTGAAAAAATCTTTGATTGTATCCTTACAACTGAGTTTCTTCTCTCGCTCAGCACCTTCGTGCCCAAAATGTGGAGATAGTCATTACAACTAAGATTTGGTCATGTCGCACCAGTCCTTGTAGAGTGTGTGCATGTGTGAACTTAATTAAATGCTGCAGTTGGTTTTATGTCCAAAATAAGAGTTTGTTTGGTAACAAAGCATTGAACCAGATGGGCTATATTGTGGTGGGAGAGGTTCAACCTGTGTGAGTAAATCCTGTCCAGAAGGATGTAATTTCTGGGTGTTGCCAGCACACTGTTGCATTTTCCCAAAGGTCAAGTGGACTGGAGTGTTTAATCATTAATCAGGGAGTAGCGAAAAAGAAGTGTCCTGCCTAGTGTGTTGTCTTTCAAGGGAAAAAAAAAAGAATTGGATATTTTTGCAGTTTTTTTGCAGCCAAACTGTAGTCTTTGCTCTAGGGAGATGACCCATCTTAGACCTGTTAGGCAGCTGTTTATAAGAAAAATGAAAAAAAAACCCATCAGAAATAGAGCATAGCACACAGAACATAGAAAGCAAGGATCAAGGCGGAGGGGTCTCCCTGATTTCTGACTAGAAATCCCCAGAACTAGCACTCATGTGGGAATGTTATCAAGCAAAAAGCAGTTGAAAGTTAACTGACAAATTGCTACTGCTTTCTATGATTCTCTTCATCTGTCTTTATTCCATTATATACAAGGGATTAATTCTGTTACATTTCTCAAAATAGTTTCCAATCGGAGACCGTACCGAGAGTACTATGTGGATGCCTTAGGAGAACCTTCAGAGAAAACCTGGGTTGCTGGGAAAGCTATTGTCCTCTTTGAAGGAAGACATCAGTTTGAAGAGCTGCCTGTTCTTCGGAGAAGAGGGAAGCAAAAGGAAAAAGGCTACAAACATAAGGTGAAAGATCTGTTTTCTCTAATATATTTTTGATTCTTTGAATCTGCACAGTACAAAGTATTCCTTTATGCCTGGAATTGCACTTCAACAGCTTTCTTCTGTGGCAGTGACTCCAGCAATGCAGCCAGGGAAGTGATTCTTTGCATCCTTACGAGCATAGTTTATAAGCTGGCAGGAGTTTCTAGGCTCTCTTTTATGTCAGGGTGTGGCCTGCTGCTTTAATTGCCCTAGACAGCTCCAAGAGGCAGAGGAGTCAGGTCTCTGTCGGTGTGAGATTTGTTCAGCTGCGCAGCCCTCTCCTGATGTCTGGTACAGTGCGCTTCTAAACTTGCTGTGCTCTCTGGCAGCCTCTTTTGGCTGATCTGAGGCAGAGGTGGAGCTGCACGCTTCGCTAGATCACTGCCTGAGATAAAGCAGCGGGGTTTTTAGCCCCGCTTCAGTAATTCTCCGTATAGAAACCTGTTAGGGCTTACAGTTTGACTTGGAAAACGCTTTGTCAGTGGGCTTGGGAGTTTTGTGGCCCATCGCATCATCTCTCTTTCCAAACATAACAACCCAGAGCAGTTGTAGCGGTGTAATGTAGTGTGACACAGGGGTCTGGTCTATATCTTTAGGAAGGTGACTGGAGAAATTAACTTTTTAGAATTGCTAAAGTGAAGAAGTACAGAGGCTGCTACATTACTGTAAGAGAGCAGATAGTCATACTAGGCAAGGGTGTCTGGTTTTTCTTTTTCTCTTTTTTTTCCAATCGGTTTTTTAGCAATTAAGTACTTAACCCGTGTTAATGCAAAACCATCACATTAAATGTACTCTTCCAGATGTGGGTCCTCGGCTATAATGCTTTAATTTGTTTTTCCTTTTCCAAGGGCGTGTTCAGTATCTTCTCTAAAGACTTCTTTCCTTGTTTTCCAAGCCCTAGTAACAACTAGTAACAACTAGTTACGTGCTCCCCAGTAACTTTCCTGGTCCTAGAAGTGCTGCATGGCTAGAATCTCATCCTGTGTGTAAATGGCAGTGCCAGAGTGGCTGTAGTAGAGGGAATCAAATGTTTGTTACTCGCACAAACGTCCAGGTTTACATCCCTGGAAACCAAGATCTGATGCGAAGCTGAGAGTCTTTGGCTGCTTTGCTGTCAGGCTCCATAAAACTTTTTTAATCTACTGAGATGAGATTTTATTGGTGTGGTTTTTTTCTAAAGGAAGAGTGTCAGAAATCTGAGTTGTTCCTCCTGCCTTGCAAATGGTTCTGACTTTAGGAGCAGTTGTGAAGCCTTTGACTTGCTGTTATGCAGCCAAAAACTACACATGTGGATAAGAAACAAGTTTCTTGCTGGTTTTAGATGTCAGCAGGGGTTTCTGTCCAGTATGGAGAATGCTTTTTGTTTTATACTAAAGGTACAGAGTTAAAGCAGGGAGGCTTCTAGGTAATGGATGTCTTGCATTTGATAGTGTCCATTTTAGATGTGTGTGTGTGTATCTCGTGTTTGTACCAAGGTGAGGTGATGGAGAGGGAAGGTTGGATTGTGCTCTGAGTTCAAGGGATGCAGGAAGAATCAAGAATGAGTAAAGCAAACATGTCTGCTTGAGTATTTTGAGGAAAATGATGCTGCATTTGTCTTTAGATGCTTGTTGGCTGCTGCTTTGCATTTCTGCGACGGGGATCCATACCATATGCCTTCCCCTTTACCGCCTGTTGTGTTCAGGGTGCGCTGGGATGCCAGGACATCTGGTTCCTGGGAGACCTGTGCATGCAGGGGCCTTTTTGCTGTTTTGGGGATGCACAGGGATCTTTATTAAGCTCAGCAGGAGTGCAGGGTACTTACTCAGGAGGAGTGTTTTCTGTGTTTTAAACACACAAAGTGCAGGACTGTCACTGTTCTGTGTCTTTTGTGCATCTGTCTCACCTTTATCTTGTTGCTTACTCCCATCAATTTTTTTCTTTCTCTCTCTCTTTTTTTTTTTTTTTTTTTTTTTTTTTTTTTTTTTTTT
>WHYT01013827.1:0-42059 GCA_009806455.1 Tetrax tetrax | reverse complement strand
TTTTTTTTTTTTTTTTTTTTTTTTTTTTTTTTTTTTTTTTTTTTTTTTTTGTCTCCTCCAACTTTAAGGTTCCTCAAAGATTTATGGCTAAATGGGAAGTCAGTGTTGGACAGGCAGAAGACATTCTTTTCGGGGGGCCAGAGGATCAGAAGTGCAGCCAGAACTCCAGCGAGCTGGACAGCGAGAAGGAAATGCAGTCGGAATACTATGCCAACGGCCCTGGAGCGGAAAGGGACCGACAGCTGAATGGCTGTTTTAAATCTTTGGCGTTTGACTCCAGGCACCTGGCCAGTGAAAAAGGAAAATTGCACATTAAGCCACATGTGAAAAAGAGCTCTGAGAGCAGAAAAAGGACTAGAGTAAAAAAGAGTGGCGCAAGAGGGGAAGTATCTAGGGGAGAAATCAAAGAAAAAGCGCCAGAGAGCATAGTTAGAAATATGATTGTTGGGGACCTACCAGAAAAACAAGCGTCTCATGAACTTCGCCGAATTGCCAACAGCCTAACAGCATCCAGTAGCACCAGGGAAAACCATTTGCTTTCCTCCTTTGGAGAAAGACGTTTTGAGAAGACAGCTTTGAAACCAGACTATGAGAATCGTAAAAGCGATGCTCTGAAGAACACGCTCCAAGGGGATTTGTTTTCCAGTGCATCTTTGGAGAGAGAGAAGAGCTCCCTGGGCATTTTGTGCAGTTCCAAATTACAAATACACTATTCTGCGTCTGATACCGGTATTGAGAAAAAGCAAACTGAATCGGATTCATCCTCTTCCCTCTCAGATGGCGGGAACAGTGATGTAGATACCATGGACCAAAGTTCAGAGAGAGCCTCTAGCATTCTTGAAGTTAGTGATTCTTCAGATAAAGTGGAAAAGGAATTTCCTATGACATCAAGTGGAAATATTAAGCTTTCCATGTATCTTTCTCAGAAGAGCAACAGAAGGGCCAGGAAGAAGTTGTACAGAGATCGCAAAACTCTGGGAGGTTCAGTAACCAGCAGACTTGATGCTGAATTTGCAGATGGGGAGCTTGAAATAGGCTTCTCTGACGCTGAGATGTCATTGACAGCTCTTGAGTGCTCTTCAGATGTGAGAAATGACAATCTTTCTCTGGCAAACAAGCACACTACTCCCCAGAGTGTTTCCAAGGACAGCTCCTGGCCTGCTCTTGCAAATCAAGCAATCTTAAAACCGAAAAGCATGAAATTGCCCCGAATCAGGAGTATAAAATGCAAACATAAAGAAAAAGTTGCTCGGTTGGAGCCTTCTCTTGCAGAAGAGGAGGGTGGCGTGAATCGCTGCTCTTCTGATACCAAAGGTTTCTCTGGCCTTCAAAGAGATTCTCTTCAGAGAAGCGGAAAAGTTGATGGTCAGAAGCTGTTAAACAACATGCACGAGAAACCCAGGGATTCTGCTGAAATAGAAACGGCTGTGGTGAAACACGTTTTGTCAGAGCTGAAGGAGCTATCTTACCGGTCCATGAATGATGATACTGGTGACTCTGGCGCTCCAAAGGCCACAGTACCCTTACTTTTTTCTTCCGCCTCTGGTCATGGTCGTTTGCCTATTGAGCCAGATTACAAATTCAGCACCTTGTTAATGATGTTGAAGGATATGCATGACAGTAAGACAAAAGAGCAGCAACTGATGACTGGTCAAAATATAGTCCCGTTTCGAAATACCAGCACAGCTGATGGTTCTGGAAGCAATTCTGCAAGTGGTCTGAAGTCCTTGTCTGTTGTAGGTCCCCGGTATAAAATAGAAAAAAATGGAGATTGTGTCCAGGAAACAGTAAATCCAAACTCTGCTATAAGCAACTCCTCATTTTCACGTAATCCTCCAACCAAGTTGACGGGGATTGGTACTAGTAAAAGGGAGCCCGCGAGTACTACTGTTTCTGGGACAAACGGCACAAATTGCATGTCCAAACGCAACTGTTCAAAATCTAAGCAGTCATCAAAGCTTGGAGATAAAACAGTTTCAAACAGAAAGGACTTAAAACCAGGAGGGCCAAGTAAGTTGCTAAGTCGGTTATCCCGAGATTCAGGAGAACATGCATTCCGCGTTCACGGTTCGGTTGCCAGTCCTCTAGGTAATGAAGCAGAAGATACAGAGAGGAAAGAGTCTGTTGATTTAACAGAACATTCAACTGATGAAGACTCTACCTGTTTATCTGATGACAATTTAGATCGTATTGGAAGGAGACCTGAAGCTGGTAGAAATATTGAGAGCTGCACTTCTGCTGAAAATGGGGAGAGTCCAGACTTGGATTCGGAGGCAAATAGTGAGAGCTCTCTTGGTGATGAGTCTAATGATATAAATCACGTAGCACCCAAAAAGCGATGGCAGCGTTTTAACCAAAGCAGTGCTAGATCTAATAAGCACATCAGTAGATCTAGGGAACAAGGAAACTTGGAGAGTGCCTTTGGCCTGAATTCTCGTGGCTTTTCACTGAAGGGAAATGAGTGCTTGGGACGTAGGCATTCCCCTCATTCAAAGGTGCTTGAGGGAAACCTGACAGATCAGGACTATGAGAATCATTTAGACTTAGTTGAGAAGCGTTTGAATGTATGTGGTAAGCCAAACAACAGTGTGATGGACTCAGAAACAGAGCTTGGCATCTTTGCTCCCCAGTCTGAATTCTCTGCACAAGGTAAGGGAGCTGGACTTGCACCAGAGTGTCTATTTGTATGCTATTTATACTTTTTCATTTAAAGCATAATTTATGGAACTCGAGACTGTTTGACAACATGGAGATGTACGCATCTGAGCTGAAGAAAGTGTGATATGTTTGGTTTGGGGTTCTCTGTAAGCATGGAGAACAAAGAAGGCAGAGCAATTATGGGATTTTGCTTAGCTTTTTGGTCAGAAAGCTTAAATACATTACAAATAAATAGTTCTTCCACAGTGAAAGGTAAGGTAAGCATCTTTACAAGTTGGGGGCTTTTAAGAAACTTATACCTTCATAATGTGTTCCTTAGAGCCGTGTACGTAGTGTTAGCTGGATAGATTAGTGCTGGAAAGTTATGGGAAGCTGAGCCTCAATGGCTGCTCTTTCCACGCCCTGCCTTCTCCCTGCCCCCAGTGCTCTTTGAGACAAGAATCTGTCTTTGGTTTGTTCTGTAGGATGTCATCAAGACAATATGTTGGGTTTTCTTGGTGTTTTGGTGAATTGTATTAACTGCTAATAAGGACTTGGGGAACCCCATGGTTTCCTAACTTAAGCTGTGGTGCGGCTGCCTGAGGGGAGGAGGGAAGAACAGAAGAGGGGGAAGCTGCCAGGGAGGCTGGGCTGGACGTGGGTCTGGAAGATGACAGGCAGAAGTAAGGCAGCATCATTGGAAGGGAAATGACCTAGGAAGTGGCTTCTGAGGACCACAGGGTCAGAGAGCCCTGCCTCTTCCTTAGAGATGGGGACATTTGGTTAAAGCCAAAAAAAAATAGGGAGTAGGTTCTCCAGAATCATGTTCAACACATGCCATCCCCAGGCTTCTGCAAAGAATCTGGGGAAGCAAACCTTAATGAAAGCAACAAAGTGAAATTTTTATTTATATTTCACTAAACTAAATTGTTCTAATCTATCATAAATTAACACAACTTGTCACTTAATGTGTTCCCTTGGTGCGCATTTTGGTGTATTTTGCAATTAGTGGTTGTTGGAGGTTGCCTGCACCTCTGTTTCAGTGTGGAAAAGGCAGCTTCTGGCTCAGTGGTCATAGGACCTGCCCAAGGCAAGTCACAGCAGGCACAGAAAATGAGCCCATAGGGTGTAACGCATGGCGTAAAAGTTCTGGTTTGAAATCACGACAAGCTTAATCATTCACAGCCTCTGGCTGTGGCTGCTTGTTTTTGAGGACTTAAGTCTTCACAGAGCAGACAAGAGGATGCACGTTATTCTGGGGCTGTGGAGGCTTTGCTGCAGGAGTGTCGCAGCAAGTTCCTTGTTTGCACTGATGCAGCTGGATTCTCATGGCTTCATGGTGGTTTTACATTTGAAGCATCCCTGTATGTTGCTATGTGAGATGCAGATGCAAATCTACAGAGAGCTAGAGAAGAAGAGCTGCTAAGAGGCAGTAATGTTAAGAGCAGAGGAAGGCAGCAGACTCCTGGCCGAGGTGACGTCGGCGGAGAGGATTGCAGAGCTGTCCTGGTACTTCATGCAGGGATGCAGTGAGGGCCTGGGTTTGCTTTTAAAAGTGACAGATCGGCAACCGCAGTGTAATCTAATTCCCCTGCCCTAAATAGCACGTGAGCCTTGAAGCACTCCTGAAGCTTATCAATATAAATGTGCTGTAGGGGGGCACCAGAGCCTCTGTGTGTGAGGAGCTGTCTGGACTGCTGTGACGTCCCCGTTGTGCTGGTGGTAGTGAGTAAACCTCTATTGCTGTAAAAAGCCCATTCATGGAAACCAGCCTTCCTTTTATGTCAGGCAAGGCCAATTATATAGGAAGTAGAGGGAATGATGCTGGAAGTTAGGCTAACTACATCTTACAGAAGAGAAGGAGTTTCCTCTCTCAGTGCTTTGAGGAGACCTGGCTAATCCTCATCCACAGCAGGTGTAGTATCCATGTGAGAGATCACAACGGATTGCAGTCACAAGTGTGTAATTCTCACAAAACTCAAACGAAATAAAGTCTTCATGGTTGAATGGCAACACGTGGTATATTTTTGCCACAAACTTTGTGGTGCGATTTAGAGCAAATAAGACAGAAGTGAAGAGTGTGGCATTTTCTGACTTAAAACATTTTTATAAATAATAGTTTCATCAGGTATGTGATTTGCCAGTGCCAACCAGACTGCATGTGGGATTCTTGTATGGGATTCACTTTGGGGCAAAAAATGGCAGTTAAGCCAGCCCTTCTGCTCTGCTGCGTGGCTTTGGGGCTCTAAGTAGTTGCCCAGTGAGGATACTCAGCCTATAACTGCTTATGTGCTGAAATGTGTATTTCACCCAGGCACCTTGCAGAACATTAATAGAGGCTGAAAATAGCTGTGTTTGAGAAAGTTGTGCCTTTCTTCTCTTTTGGCCAAGTTTTCATGCTAGTTTAACCACAAAGCCACAATAGAGTGTAGCAATCTTGTCCGACATCCCTGTTCTGAAGTGTTGCACTGGAATGCTTTGTTATAAAATGTTTCCGTTTTAAAGAAGAAAAGCCACCTCCTACGCATGAAAAGAAGCGAAGAGACTATTTACTGTTTGTTCCTAAACTTACAGGAGACCACAGATGTTTTCATGACTAGAGAAATCTTTTGATGGTATTATTTAATAATTTTGAAAAACAATAAAGGGGAAAATTCAGCAATATTGTAGGAAGTGAAAAAGATAAACTTACATCGTCTTGCTTTGGCAACTTGCTGAGCAGATGACGTAGAGTGTCAGGGCTCGGTGCTTGCCGTGCGCTGAGGTGTTGAAGCGGCATCGCACGGGCGGGTAGGTTTGTATCGAGGAAATACCTGTTACCAGGTTTCCCTTGCAATGTTACAGCGTTGTGCAAACACAAAGACATTTGAGCCCTGAAGAGCTTGCAGTCACTGGTGAAGACTGTTCACTCCCTGATCTCATTGTGGAATCTATTGTCGGGAAGCAAAGGCAATAAATGGGCTTGCGGTAGCAGATGGGGAATACAGGGCTTTTGTAGTGTATTAAAAAAATGTCAGGGAGGAGGGGAAGGGACGGGCTTAGGTTTGCGTATTACTAGTGAAACTAGTGACTGAACCGTGTTACAGGAAAACAGTGTTTTCCTCTGCCTCCACACTAAAACTAAAGGAGTTTGGGCTAGCAGTAGAAGTAGCGTGATGAGTCTGAATTGCTAATGGTCTTAGGTCTTAATAAAAGTACTGCAAGAAGTTTAGATGTAGTTTGTCTATGGAGATGCTGAGTGAAATTCCAGGAGCATCTCAGATATCTGATGTTTTTTGATTTCTTATCTGAACTGGTTGAAATCCCTTAGGTCCTTAAAAATCCCATCTGCCATGTCAGGATTGTGAAAAATGGGAAGCCGAGAAAATTGTAAGGATGTATCAAAGAGAAAGAATTAGCAGGGCTCTTCTCACATGGAATCTCTGGAGGAGAAGGCGGGACAACTCTTATCTACAGATCATGAGGAGAATTTTGTGTTGTGTTTGTCTCAGAAACACAGTCTTGAAGCTACTTTCCTTTTTCTTAGTACATTCAGAGAGGAAGCGCCTTAGAAAGCCAAGTAAACGGCTTCTGGAATATGCAGAAGAATATGATCACTTATTTGCACCCAAGAAAAAATCAAGGAAGGGCCAGGAGCAGTTGCAAAAGGTGGGTGAGGGCTAATGTGCTTTTCATGGTTGTCACTCTGGGGCTCTGATTTGCGTGCTTCTGATGCATTTGTGCTGGCCGAGTGTTCTTGATACGTGCAGTGCCATGCAGGATGAATGTTTTCACCAGCATGTTTTGCTATGCTAGGTGAATTCTGTCGTGAAGTCTGAATTTGAAGGAGGTCTTCCTGCACAATGCAGTTCTGACAGAGATACACAGCGGGGACCAAGTCTTGTGGTTTCAACTCAATCTTCAACCAAAGAGTCCCCTCCCATCCTTGAAGCAGAGTGCTCCTTCCCAGAACTAGAATCCCGTTCTGCTGATCCCAATGATCAACTTCTAGAAGGACCTTCAGATTTTCCAGAGCTGGTGCTGTCTTCCTCAGATGTTTCTGAAGTTTCTGCTTCTCCAGATGCAGAAGAGAGATTCCTGAAGTCAGGTAAGTGAGAGGTTGTGTGATTCTGCTCCTCTAAGTTGAAGGTGTCACAAGCTCTGCAGAAATTGTTGCTTCATTCCGAGTGAAAATGTTAGTAGCTGTTGATTTGTTAGTTTGTTTTTGCTTTGCTTCATTCAATGACCACTACTGGTGCTGGAAAGGGAGAGAAGCTGTTTCTGTGGAGTGCATTCATAGCAACACAATTTTCTGGTTGTTTTAAGCCTATACTGTTGCCAAAATTAGTGTGGATGAGCCCTGGTCTAGCAAGTTGAGTGCCAGCTCAAGGTCTGCCTCCTGAGTGCCAGCAAAAAGTTTGCGCAGGAAACGATGCACATTACAGCTAATTTGGGGTATCTTTTCCCAGATATTTTTAACCAGGAGCGTGTCCTTTAGCCTGTTTACTACATGCAACATGAATGCTGGTGTGAGAGCTGTGGGAGTAGAAGCAGAGCTGTGTTTGTCAGTGGTAGGACTGGCTTATGCCAGATCAAAGTGATTGGGAAATTACGATCTGAGTTGCGCTGCCAGGATGTGTTACCTGCTGGAATTTACTTCATAATCTCTTCTGTGGGTGGATTTTTCCCTTACATATTGAGGTATGCCAGAAGGTCATGGCAGACTGGGGTCCATTTTTGTGAAATGTTTTACAGAAACAAGTAATTGGCATTTCTGCCCAAGGAGCTCATGATCCCCAAGGCAGGGTGAAGCAGATTGTTTTGAACTGTTGGCTTTTTTTTAACATTTGCTTAATGGCCTTAGTCTGTTTGAAGAGGAGAAATCTCCCATTTATCTGATGTGAAGAGTTTCATTGCAGGAAACTTTGAACGCAAGCGTCAGAGGAAGCCCACTAAAAAGCTCTTGGAATCCAATGATTTGGACACTGCCTTTATGCCAAAGAAGGAGGAATGGACTCCCCCAAAGAAGGTACTTTCTTTCCAGCTCTTTCGAAAACCAGCTAGAAAACGAGCCTAGACAGCAGACTCTGCTGAATGAGACACAGTGCAATGGGCTGAGGTTGTTTTTTTTTCTTGGCTGTAGCCCACAAGCAAAGGTCCACCCTTCCCAAAGGTGCTGGTTGCTGTGTTATGATGAAGACATCTGCTGAATACAGATGTGTTCCCTGCCCCTCCCCACTTGTAATGGGGACTGGGTAGTTTTGCCTGCAAAATCTCCTCTCTTCAGTGATTTGTATGGAAAGGGAGTCATCTGGATACTGGCTGGGAAGGTGTGAGCAGAAATGTTCTGTGCAAAGGCTTTCTGTCACTGTTATGTTGCAGTGTAGCTTGAGATTGAACCTAAGGCTTTGTCCTTTTCCATCAGATTTCCTCCGTGCAGTGTTTCCTTTGTTACCTTTTGAGCTGGTGAACAGTACATAAGTGCAGAGCTTGTTGCAGGATGGAGGCTTGTATCACATGTAGTATGCAGTACTTGGTGCAGATTTTTAAAGAAAATGCTGTTTTTCTCTACTAAATCTTTGATATTCAGTGACGTGGTTTGGAAAAGAGCAACTTTTAAAAAATTATTTTGAGTGATGTACCCACACAAGACTTGTTGCTAGTGTTTCTAAGACTGATTAATAACAGGTTTCCTCCTTCCCTCTTTCTCTCTGTTTTGCACAGTCTTAATACAGTTATCATGGTTGCAGTAATGCAGAGGCCAGTGTATTTCAGTCTTAAGCTCCATAAAAGTGTAAAGCCAGAAGAGAGTCTCTATTTCCAGCAGCTTACAGGGTGTTAGCAGCCTTTTTGGGAGAGCTCAGGAAACAGTGGATGATGCTGGTGAGCACAAGACACAGCAGATGCTACATTCCTCCCTGCCTAGACTTTCCCGTGTGGGATTTATCACACACAAAAGAGAATGTTTTCTTGTAAAGTCTGTAATCACCAATGAACTCATGACTTGAATTCTGAGTTACATGTTGCAGTCATTCGTAAAGGCTCTGGGTGGCTGAGGAACATGCATCCTGATTTGTGTATGGTGACTTGACTCTGTGGTGTATTTGTAGAGCACTGGCCCGTTGGAGAGTGACAACTCTGAGCTCTACTCACCAGCCCGCTTCTCGAACCTGGGAGAAGGTAAGTGAAGGCAGGGCCCTGGGCATAGACTGTTGGTGACATTGGGGTCGGTGCCTGTGACTTTCTGTGTGTAAGGGCTTATGCATCCTGGGCGCTCAGAGGGTGCTCGCCTCAGCTGAGGCAGTGGCAGAAGCTGAGATTGCTTACCCAAGGTACTGTTATGTCTTTGATTTCCCCATGGAGCTGGTAGGTTCATATATCTGTGAAAAGATGTCACTTCTCATTCATAGTCTGGGTGCTTGAAGGAAACTGTCAGTACAGGTCCTGTACCAATCCACCGTCTTTTGCCTGATGACGTCTACGACCAGGCTGAAGGGTGGCTGCCCTGTCCCAAGGACTGTTGTGCAGTTGCACTGTACTCCCTGTCTGCCTTTGTATCACACTGGTATGGATGCGAAGTTTTTGTTAACAGTGCAGTGGGAGGTGGTAATTAATCAGCATTTGATTAGCAATGTAAGCTCCAAGTTGGTAGCATTTCTTCTTTTCTGCTGGGGGGCTGTCTGAGGAAAGTCGGTGATATTGTTCAGCAGCCTAGCAAAAGAAACTTAAACCAATATGAATCAGTGGTCCTCTCCGAGGGTGGACTGTCTGGAGGCTGCTATTGCCCAGCCCTCATGCCCTCAAATGCAGTAGAACCCAGCCTGAAGCTCTCAGAAAGGGTGTAGAACTTGCTAGTGGCAGCTGTAGCAAGGGAATTATTTGTGCATTTTCTTTGAGTGGTCTTTCTATTGCATCCCAGCTTCTGAAAAGCTCTTGGAGAAGCAGCGGAAGCGGAAGAGACAGCGCCATTCCTCTACAATGCATTCAAAGAAGGAGAGAAATGAGGAGGGGCTGGGGGTGACCCCACACTCTGAGGTACCGTTGGGTCTTCCTATGTGCTGTCATCCCTATAACCTGTCTGCTCCTTCCCAGGGCACTTTGCAGAGCCTAGACCGGGACATCTTTGGCTCACTGGCTTGTTAGTTGGGAGTTTGTCCCACAGATGTAGTTGCATGAGCTGGGGTTGAAGCTGAAGATAACGCCTTTATTGTAATGACTGCTTAACTCAGGCTCAGTTTTTTAAGCTGCTGCTCAGCTAATTCTCCAGGAGAGAGGCTGTCCTGCTGTGGTGGTGGTGGAAGTCGTGCCCTTTTACACACCAGTATGAAGCACAAGCACTAGGCTATGGAGTTCAGCCCCTTCTTCCACTTGCCCCTGTATGCCAGAGTGAGCTAAGAACCGTGTTGGAGGGGATGGGGGGGGCTGTGTGTGACTGCTTACAGGAGCCTCTGATTATGTTCTGCCATCCAGCAGAAATAATTGGAGCAACTCCTTTCAACTGCATCCCAGCAGAGTCGGCGTACAAATATCTCTGACAAGCACGTTTTGCCTTTTAGGAATGAGCCCCAGGTATCACCAAGTGTAGGGGAAGCAAGACTTTTCCTGGGAGAGGCGGACACCTCTGGGCCTCTCACGATCGCCTCTCACTGCCAGTGGCCCAGGTTGAGCAGCAGGCTGTTCTGTCAGGATAGTCAGTATGTATTTCAGGAGCCAATTATAGACATGTATTGTTATATTTGTTGTTGTTATACAGCTTCCAGGAGAGCACAAACCTCACAACACTTGTCTGAGCAGTGCCAGCCGCTCTGCTGCTACTGCTGTTTGAAAAGGGCGTTTTTGATGGGGGTGATAAAGTGGGGTAATACCCCTGGGCCATGCAAGCCTTCCTGTACTGCTGTCAGTGTTCTTTCTGAAGTGTGCTCCTCTGGAATCATGTTTCAAAGAAGCCTGTACAAATATCTTTGCCAATGCTGGGGGTTAGTTAACACTGTCTGCTATTAGGCACCTTCTAAGAGACTGGCTCAGCTCTGAGACAGCAAATTCTCTGTGAATCTTTTATATGGAGGAAAAGAGGGGGCAGTTCAGAGCAGCAAAGTAGCTAGGCCATGGCTCTGTATCCTACAGCTGCCATTCACTGCAGAGGAAGCCCAGGGAGTCTTAACTGCCTCCAGCCTTAGACATCTGTGAGTACCTGAAGTCAGGTATGGTTAAACCATGCCAGAAAAAAAAAAAAGCCCACACCAATACTTGGCACCTTTTGCCAGCATTCATTTCTCTGTGATTGTGTCTTTTGAGCTGCTGAGGTGAGTGCATGGGTACTCGTGAGTACTGGGGTGCAGCGGAAATGAAATTGTGCTTTCATGTGGAATTTGGACCACGCTGGTCCCTGAGTGACTTTCCACCACCAGGCAGGGAACCCGACTCTGTGCTGAACAGTGCTGGAAGAAATAGATGGTCTGATGGTACAGTGAAGGCACAGTGAAGCCTTGGATCCAGCTGCTTTCAGAGGAAAAGAGGGCAGAGGAAAGCTTGTCTGCTTGGGCTGAACTAAGTGGTTTTCTCTGTCCTTGGCTGTCTGTGGAGCCAGGAGTGCAAGTTCACAATATCAGGGCAGCAAGATACTGAGAGAAGGGGATGGAGAATGCTGTTGAAATGGTTGTCAAGGTTGTGAGCCAAGGTCAGGCTGTGCCAAAGAACAGGCTTTTGAGGATGTGCCAGACACAGCAGCAGAGATAGCTCTGGAAGAAGACCCAGGATGAGAGACATGCCCTCTGTAGGAGGTATGTAGTTTTGCAGTGCTCATGCTGGGTAGGGGAAGGAGGGGGAACAGAGTGACAGATTCTTTTGAGTGATGGTCTTCAGTAGTGATCTCCTTCTCCCTCTTCACAAATCACAAGTATCTGGCCTTGCCCATCCCTCCTAGCTCTGACATACCTTTCCCTGTGCAGTTCTGGGAGCACTGATTAAAATAAGGCTAAGATCCTGGTGTGTGAAACGTGCAAATTGGCCGTCTGTCTGTGGAGCCAAATAGGGTGGGTTTAGGCTGAAGGTGCAGGGCTAGAGCACGCTGTGTCACACTGAGCAGTGCAGGCCCAGGTGTTAGGGTAGCATTGCTGCTAGCAAAGGCTTTGAAGAGGGAGTTGCTGATTTATGTTATATGACTCCTAGATTCATTTTAGTCTCCCATTCCATTAACACGTGAAACGTGTTCAGCAGGAGTCCTAGCACCCGTGGTAGAAGGCAGCCAGAAGGATGGAAAGACAAAACAGTTCTAAATCCTTAATATCTGTCTGTAGCAAATCTATGAGTATGTTTGCCCCCCGCCCTGCCCTCCTCTAAAATACGATCTTGAAACCTTAGCTACGGCAGGAAGCGAGTGCCACTGACCACAGGACTGGTGGCACTTGTTTACCAGCACTCTGTCCCTCTTGACAGGGACCTCAGTGACCACGAGAGTGGCTGAGCTCACTTTGTGTTGGTAACACTGGGGCCCCAGCGTACGCAGAAGCTGTAGCTGACATTGTTTGCCCAAACCAGTGGCTGATTAACCCTGCTCTTGTTCTTTGTTACAGTGACCCCTGCAACCCTGAGGTCACTGCTGAGCTGAGTGAGCAGAGGAGGGAGAACCTGTGTAGGAACAGGAGGACCTTAGCTGTACTCGGTCCTTGGAGCACTGGTGGCGGTGCTGCTCCTGGAGCATTCCAGGACCCAAAGCAAGTGTTTGGGCCAGAGGGGCTGCCTTGAAGCAGACAACATAATTCCTGGCAGGAGTACAGCTGCAGGAGCGTCATAGCACTCAGCTTGAGAAGATGCTATTGCGTATATAGGCAGAGGTGGCTGATCTCTTTACCAGTGCCATAGAGAACTTTCCCTTCCCTCTGCCAGGGCTGTGGGGTACGGTGGCAGCAGCTTACGTGCTCCTGATCAGCACGATTGTGGCGAAAGTCTGTAAGGCTGTACACCGTATGGTATGTCGGACTGGCAGTAGTTTGGAGATGGGACTTTGCTTTTTTTTTTGTGCTCAATAAAGGCAATTTATACCATTAATCTTTTTATTGTGTGCTTTAATGCACCATCAGTGCACCAGTGCATCACTGCTCTGCAGGACTCTCACGGCTTTAAAATGTCCCCAAATAAAAGCATACTGTGACAGTCAGGGAATGGCGGGGGGGAGCAACAGACAAAATACCAGGCAAAGGAAGTATCATCATCTGACCAGAATACCAGCTCCAGGTTCTTCCAAGTTTAACTTTTGCCCAGACTAACAATGTATTCGGAGGGCATTCAGTTCAGCTTACAGGCTTTAGCACCACAGCTCAGACTAACACTTGCCCATACAGAAAGGGGGTGCAGAGCTCCCTCTCCTGATCGTTAGCTGGGCACCTGCCACCAAGCAGGCTTGAAGGTATGAGAGTGATGGCTGCGGCTCCTGCCAGCAGTTTGAATTCCTCACAAGGTCTTTCATGTGTGCAGTTTGTCTGAGCGTGCACTGGGTGTGGCTTGGTGACCCAAGGAGGAACTGGCAGCTGTGAACTGAGATCCCTCAGCTAACTGCAGTGAGCTGAGATACTAAAAATGGCAGAGTCGTCCTTAAATGTTCTTGCTTGAAGCACTTGGCTAAAGGCATTGCTTTGGTGCAGCGTTAATGGCCCTTAAGGTGTACCCACTTGGGAGTGGCAGCTGGCGCTGGTGAGGCCACTGGAGCATTGCCTGAAAGGCCTGGAAGCTGGTGGGATAGCGTTTCCTAGCTCTTAGTTGCCTGTCTTGAAAGAAGTACAGGCAGTGCTGCCACATGCATCTCCAGGACAGCAGTATCTTGTGTCTCTAGAATACCTGCTGCTCTCCTTCTCTTTAACAGTGTCTGGGCAGGTCCCATGGACATGTTGGAAGATGTCCTTCCACCTTGGCAAGCTTTATGGCAGAATCCCTGACTTGGCCCATGAGGGTGTGGTTGGGCTTTTGAAACTCACCTTCCTGGCAGAGTGCTCTTCCCCAGCAGATGTTATGGTCACCGAAAGATGTTACAGTCAGTACTGTGATACTGTACAGGACAGGTGCTTGTGAAAGACTCGCTACGCCAAGCTGGATGGTGGTCTAGATGCCTTGCTGCACTGCTCACTTTGGCACTGGCCAGCTAGTTCATACTAACATAGGCCTTGAGTACCTACGTGCCTGTATTTTACATGGGGTGGGACAAGCTGAGACAAGTGTGGGGAAAAGTCCGGCTCGTTTACTGGATGAGGACTGCAGTGAGGATCATTTGAAGTTCTAGTGCAAGCAGACATCAACATGCAGAATGTTGCAGACTATTCCAGCCTACCTGATTTGTTTCTATGCAGGGCAATACCTTTCTTCCTCAGCCACGATTCCTTCCTCATAGAGGGGTTATGCACAGGAAAATAATTGTGTTGAGTGTGTATTTTTTTAATGATGTAGTAAACTAAGAGCTCTTTCCCTTCCTTTCCTGTAAATCTTTTGGTGGAACTGTATGGGGGATGTTCTCTCCAGGGTGGATAACACACACAGACCAACTGCCAAACCTGTTATGTGCTCAATGGCTGAATTTGTAGTTTCCAGGTCAGGACAGGAACTACTCACCGCCCTGATTCTGGATTTTTTTTTAATTTTTTTCTTTTTTTTTGAAAGGGGGAGGCATTGGTTCGTGGGACTGCTGCAAGCCCGAAAGAGGGTAATGAAGAGGGGTCAGAGAACGACCATGGAGTGCCTTCGTCCAAAAAGATGCAAGGAGAACGTGGAGGAGGAGCAGCTCTCAAGGAGAACGTGTGTCAGGTAGTATCCTTGAAGAGACCTCTTTGAAACTTTATTGCTGTTAAGTTTTTTCATTTTTTCATGTAAATTCTGGCACACACTAGCACCCCAGCTAAGTCCAGGTAGCCTCAAGGTGCTTATTGTAGCATTAACCAGCATTTTGTGCTCTGAATTGAGCCTTTTCCCTGTGCTTGCCTCTTCTCCTGCTAAAGTCTACAGATTTTAGGGAGAAGTGGCCAACATAGGTTCTATTTTAGCTGATGCGTGGTAACAGGGACTGGATAGCAAATGGCAGTGGAGATGCACAGACCACCTGAATTTACTGACACAAGGAAAACCTTTTTCCGCAGGGTTCTGCTGGTGGTCCTGGCCAGCGCGTAGATTGTTGCTGTCTGGGACAATCTGGGGAAGGAGGTTGTTCAGAGCTGACACTGTGCTGCTTTCCCCACAGATCTGTGAGAAGCCGGGGGAATTGTTGCTGTGTGAGGCTCAGTGCTGTGGTGCTTTCCACCTGCAGTGCCTTGGGCTCTCCGAGATGCCAAAAGGCAAATTCATCTGCAACGAGTGTTCCACAGGTAGGGCGGCTTTTGTGAGCGAGAAACCTTGCTGCCTCTTTACCTGGTGCTTCCTTTGCTGGAGTGATGTGCCTGCAGCAGGGCCACTAAGTAGCTCGAAGTTCTCTGATTATTGGTTTGATGTTTGATAATGACTTGGTAATGAGCTGGTCTTACTGTTGATTCGGGCACATGGAGTGCCAAGAAGTGAATGTCCAGGATTTGGTGGGAAAGAGAAAGGGAAATTCTTGTCTGGGACTAGGGAGACAGGGGTGGGTGTTGGTGAAGGATGAGTCTGGAGCGGGCTGGAACAGGGAGGATGTGTAAGTAGAATTGTAGAATATTTTTTTTTTTTCATCCTTATTTTTCCATAGTCTGAAATCACAACTATAATAGTATTTCTTTTGATCTGGAATTTTATTGCAGCTACAGGCAAAACCAACCTGCTGCAGAGACCTCTGCTTTGGGATAGCTGCAGCAGGTTGGGAAGTTGTGCTGTGCTGATGCAGAGCCTGGGGGAAGCATCAGGTCTTCATTTAACCCTTGTGTGTTACTGCTGCTCTTTCTCCAGGGGTCCATACCTGCTTTGTGTGCAAGAGCTGCGGGGAAGATGTAAAACGGTGCTTGCTGCCCCTCTGTGGGAAGTATTACCACGAAGCATGCATACAGAAGTACCCGCCCACGGTCATGCAGAACAAGGGTTTCCGATGCTCCCTGCACATATGCATGACTTGTCATGCCGCTAACCCAGCGAACGTCTCCGCCTCTAAAGGTACAGAAATCTTCTAGGGTGGTCCGGGGGAGGCCGTCAGAAGCTTTTTCTTTGTTTCACGTCCACTGTGCAGTTACCTGGTCCACTAGCTGTTGATTTTCTGTCCTTGCCACGGCGCTTGCTGTGGCATTTGCTGAGGAATAGCCTCTCTCGGGGGAGTGGAGGCGGTGGTGTCGGAATGCGAGGTTGCCGCTCATCAGCGCTCCTGATGGTCAGACATGGAAACTAAAATGTTCTTGTCTGTCGGATGCTTGGGTGCCTGCACGTCCAGCCGTGCCACATGTCTCTCTGGGTTTTTGCTCTGGAGCTGTACGGACACTCTCATGTTTCTCCTACGCACTTTTCACTGTGCCAGTCTTCTCCAGCAAACTCTTGTCATGTAGTAGTAGCGATGCCCTTGGGCTAAGCTTTTCAGGCAGACTTTTGTTTGAGCTGTTTGCAGCAATACCTTGACCTTTATCTCACATGATTAAACTTAAAACTTTTATGTGATTGCCTTGTGTATTTGATTCTAAAGCTGCCTTTCTTTAAATCCTTGCTATCTTGATATGAGTGACAGTAAGACTAGCTCTATTTTTACCCTCACCGTCTGTTAAAGTAGTCTTTTTTCCCCACATATCAGTATTCCATGTAGAAGGAAACACTCAGGCCTAAAGCCCACAGCTGACCACTTCTTCACTGAACAATTGCATTGTGTTCCTCTGCTTCTCGGTGGTCAGATTTACCCCCTTCCTCCCACCTCTTCTCCCTGTTAATGGCCTTCTGTGAGGAACTGAAAACAGACTCTTGGAAACCTTGGGTAAACTAAGCCTCTAGGCAATTCTGAATTCTCTGTTCTGGAATTTCAGGGTAAAATCTGATAAAGTTGAGAGGCAAGTGCCGATGTTTTCAGAAGCTACAGGGATTGGTTTCATTATGTGCAGCTAAGCACTTGGAACGCCCCCTCTGCAATTACTGTCTGGGCTGATTTACTAATTATTTGTGTGTGATAGGAAGCAGTCCCAGTCTGTGAACTCTTGAACTGTTTTGCACAGCATGCGGGAGGTTTTTGACCTGTATATGTTATATACAAATATATATGTAATTTAATGTAATTTTTTTAATATTAAATAATTTCGTAGGAATCTAGTGAGTATATCATTAATGGTCTATAAAAATTAAGGTCAGTTTCCATTTCTAAAGATCACCTGCTGCGATTGCTCGTTTTGAGCTTGGGTATCAATAGAGACTGGTTTTGGGAGGAAACAAAATATCGGCCTCCGTTAGAAGTTCACTGTGTTTTCAACATGTTCTGGTGCTGTAGGTCGCTTGATGCGCTGTGTGCGGTGTCCGGTTGCATACCACTCCAACGACTTCTGCCTTGCTGCTGGGTCTGTGGTTCTTGCCTCCAACAGCATCATCTGCCCCAATCACTTCACTGCACGGAGGGGCTGCCGCAACCACGAGCACGTCAACGTCAGCTGGTGCTTTGTCTGCTCGGAAGGTGAGACAGTCTGTGCTGGATCCCCTGTCACCAAGCAAGACCCTGACAAGAAGTCCTCAGAGCAGGCAGAAGCTTTGCCTGCCCAGAGCGTGCCCGTGGGAACTGCAGAGAACAGCTCCCATCCATCACCATTTAAGTCCAATTTCAGGCTAGAACTTTTTCTCGATCCTTAGAAGAGTTCTTTGTGTAGCACGAGTAGGGCACGAGCTGTTGAAAAGGGTTTGCAGAAGAGCGTCGTGTCCTTTTCTCAGCTATTTCTGTCTGGACATGTGGCGTCCAGGGCTTCTGCAAAGTAACTGAAAAATTCCTCCTCCTTTTCTTTGCAGGGGGCAGCCTTTTATGCTGCGAGTCGTGCCCGGCTGCGTTTCACCGTGAGTGTCTAAACATTGAGATGCCAGAGGGAAGCTGGTATTGTAATGATTGCAAGGCAGGCAAAAAGCCACACTACAAGGAAGTAGTCTGGGTGAAAGTTGGGCGCTACAGGTAGGTGAAGGTAGAACAGACTTGTCCCCGTCTCTTCTTCATGCTGTGCTCATGGTGATTGAGGTGAGAAGCTGCTCCTCTCTGCAGGGTACAGTGCAGCAGCCTCTGACTTTTTTGCATGCATGCAGCAGCTGGTTGAATGCGTGCTTTTCTTCTCCAGCAGCCCCGTCTCCTCACCAGCCTTACTGGTAGCCCTCACACACTTTTACTCCATGTCTCCACGTAGTAGCACGTTTCTGAGGTAGATAGAAGTGGGGAAGCCAGAGGTTTCATTTGCCCTACCCTGTGTTGCAGGTGGTGGCCAGCTGAGATTTGCCATCCTAGGACGATTCCTGTCAACATCCAGAAAATGAAACATGACATCGGCGAGTTCCCCGTGCTGTTCTTCGGCTCTAAGGATTACCTGTGGACCCATCAGGCCCGTGTCTTCCCTTACATGGAGGGCGATGTCAGCAGCAAAGACAAGATGGGGAAGGGCGTGGATGGCATATACAAGAAAGGTAACTTGTTTTCATCCAGAGAGTTCTGTTCTCTTCATTCCCATGCAGCGAAGTGGCATTCTTAAAATGGAGAAAAATATCTTTTTAGTGCTAAAGTGAAATTAAAGTTGCAGAATGAGCTACTGCTTCTCTGTCATCCAGTGCACCCATCATGTTCACTGGTCTGGGCTTGCAGAGAGGGAGAAGGGTGTGCAGAATGCTTCTCCGGCTCTGGCATAGCCGCTCTAAATCTGAGCGAGCTGCTGCTCTGTCAGCTTCCCTGTGTCTAATACAGTCATCTGTATAAAAAAAAAGCACTTGAGAGTTGTGAATGCAGCTGCTTGACACTTCTGCCCAAAAATGGGCAAAGCTGGCTGACAGTTTGGAAGGTTCATCACCCACGGGCAGGTCCCTTACTGCGACTCCTGCAACTGCCCTGCTGCATTGGCCTTTTCTTCGCCCCGCTCTGGTGAACTCTGCCTCTGAAGTCTGCGGCCAGGGAGTTTTGCTTGTGGAGCTGTGAGCACTGGGTGGACACTGACAGCTCAGCTCTGTGTGAGCAGGAGGACTTCCTTGTAACGCACCCTGTTCTCTTGCTTAGCTCTTCAGGAAGCTGCAGTAAGATTTGAAGAATTGAAGGCGCAGAAAGAACTGAGACAGCTTCAGGAAGACAAAAAGAACGACAAGAAGCCTCCTCCGTATAAACACATCAAGGTGAGGGCAGGTGGCAGGGGCAGGTGTGGAAGCGAAGTCTTGAGCTGTTGGTGCAGGTGATTTACAGGTATACAGAAACATTTCTATTTTTTGGGCGTCTGGCTGCATTTGAAGGTTACTTTGGTCCTCCTGGCATCTTCAGTCATCTTCCACAGAAGGGACTCCTGTGTGCTCTATGGGAGCTGGACACCAGTAATAGAGGTATTCTGGTTTGCTGGAACAGATCTGGACATCTGTATGCTGTTCCATGTCAGTTGTGTGGTCTGAAGGAACTGTCTCTCTACCTTGAGAACTTAGAATATACAATATGCTCAAGTACTGTGTGCTGCTGGTGGCAAGGTGGGCATCCCAGGTTGTACGAGATGGGAGATGGTCAGAGTGCAGTGGAGCAGAGCTGTGGGAAGGATCCTAACCCACAGCAGAGCTATTTTTTTCTGTGTCAGTTGGTGACTGAATAGAAATACTAAAGCAGATGTACGTGTTGGAATATCAGCCCTTTTGCTGGGTATTGGGGAACCCTTCATGTTTAGGGCTGTATTTTGAGATAGAACTGGAGCAACAACAGAAGTCCTGTAGGATGGGGGTGACTTGAGAGGAGAGCTGGGGACAAGTGGGTGCCTGTGCTTGAGATGTGGGTCCAGACTTACCAGAAACCCGGTGACTCAGAGACTGTCTTCCTGTTTTTTCATTGCCTCCCTCTGCTTCTTCTCTTTTTAATGAGGCAAACTATGAAAGCTTGATGAATTGCTGGTGCTTTTTGTGTCTAGCTAGGATTTCTAGGCAGGCAGGTATATCCTGCGTGAGTTACAGTAGAGTGTAAAGAACACAGTTGAATGCTGTGGCAGCAGGATGGGCCAGGCAGCTTCAGTGGAGGAAATAGTTTCTTGTTACAGGTATTTTTAAGCCCATTTCTGGCCACAGCAGGAGAGAACTTCAGAAGCAGTTTGGGGCCTTGGAAATACCATTTTAATATAAATAATGATGGTTGTGGTCATGAGTCATGGCAGCTCTTCTGAGGTCTGGGTGCAAGCTATTTGTCTCAGTGAAAGCAAAGCAGTTTTCAGGAGCATATGGTGAACAGGGGAGGGTTTCAAGGTGGAATACCTGTAGCTGGCTGTTTGCTCCAATCCTTGCTTTCTAAGGGGTTTAGCACCTTGGGGTACAACTGGAGAAGGTGCTGTTTCCTGCAGAAAATGGTTTGGTGTCAGTGACAGGTATGGTGTGCACCCAGCTAGAGTGCTGGCTGCCTGGGCTGGTGTAGGCACAGTGCCGATGGGAGGGGGACACTTGGCAGCCTCTCCCCACTCTGGGGTCACAGAATACACACTGCACCAGGTCATGCTAGTGGGGGACCTGCATCCTCCTCAGCTCTTCCCTCTGACTGTATACCTCTTGAAGTAGTGTGCCCAGGAGTATGGACGTGCCTGTAATTGTGTTCTCCTGCCATTACTGTGACAAACTCACGCTGCAGTCTGTCAGCTCGCAGGCAAGGGTTGAGTGTAGAAACGGCTGTCGCAATGACCTGTTGCTCTTAAGAGCTAACGTCCTTCATGTGAATTCCAGGTGAACCGGCCGGTGGGTAAGGTGCAGATCTTCACTGCAGACCTGTCCGAGATCCCGCGTTGCAACTGCAAACCAACAGATGAAAACCCGTGCGGCCTGGACTCGGAATGCATCAATCGCATGTTGCTGTACGAATGCCACCCCATGGTCTGCCCTGCTGGGGAGCGCTGCCAGAACCAGTGCTTCTCCAAGCGACAGTATCCTGAGGTACAAATTTTCCGCACGCTGGCACGAGGTTGGGGCTTGCAAGCCAAAACGGATATCAGAAAGGTACGTACTCTGTTTCTGCATGCAGTTTTCTCTTGACACTTCTCTCTTGCTCAGTGTTGGTTTAAATAAATTTGAAAAATTACTAACTTCCATAGCTTGAAGAAGACTCCTTGTTGTAGAATGCCATTTAGGAAAGGAGTGGATGAGTTTAACTTTTCCAGTCCTGGCAAGAATATTTTGGCTCAGCTAACCAAGAAAATGGATTGCATGTTGATGTCTCACAGAGTAAGAAAGATGATTGTTCAATCTGCTTGCATGGTCAGTGGGCTTTATGAGTACACCAGAACACACAGGCATAGCTCAGGATTTCCAGATGGAGAACAGTGATTATACCTCCCCTGATTCTTGAATAGCCAGGCTTTTCCAGCATGAGAATCTTGTGTCAGAAACTGAAACCAGGGCTTGGCTCTTACAAAAGAGCATGTCTTGGAGATGGCTATTATTCTTGCTGAAACTGGTATATCTGGCTAAAACACTTGTATATATTTTTAAATCTGTGGACACATGCCTGTGCTAAATCAGGAAAGAAGAATGTTAAAGCAGAGAGAACCCTGAAACTAAAAGAGGGAGAAGGGAAATGGAGGACAATCAGCATAGTAGGAGAAAATGTCTGAGAAAGGAATAGGAACAACATGCTAACCGGAAGGGCTGGATAGCAGAAGGAAAAATGTGGATGTGTCCTGTTCAGGCTTTGCTGCCTGCTGTGATTAGGTTAAAGGATCTGTCTGCCCTTCCGTGCACCTATTATGTTTCACTTTCAGCAGACAGTCTGGAAGGAGCAAAGCTCAGTTATTTAATGGAGGCAACTATTAGCTCCAGTGGAGCAGAGCTGGGGTTCCCTTTGACGGTTGAACGCAGTCTCTGTGGTACTTCACTAACGGGGAATTCTACGGCCTCGCTGCAGGAGCAGGTGCCCTAGGTGCATCGCGCTGCTCGGTGTGGTTGGTCCCCAAAGGGATCTTGTTTCCAGCTGGGATGCAGTTACACAGTGCTTTGAGCTTTGCCGCAAGGAGCTGTTCTTGTGGTTTACTTTTATGCTGTCCCTGAACGTTAATTCTTTCCATAGCACAAAGAAGAATCTGATGGCCCCTGTTGCTTTATTTAATTTATTTCAAGTTACATATTGAGTGTGTGAAAGGGATATATGATTCAGGGCTCTTAGAGAAGGTGATAGCTCAAGCTGTCTGCAAAGCACAGAGGAACATTTTTGTGAAAAGGTTTCCACAAAGGAAACAGGAACTAAGTTCTAGCACAAAGGTGGATGTCTCTCCATCCTGGAGGGAATTTGTCTTTTCTTACCAGATTGTTGTTTTCTCTGTGCCAGGGTGAGTTTGTTAATGAGTATGTTGGGGAGCTAATTGACGAAGAGGAGTGCCGAGCGCGAATCCGCTATGCTCAGGAGCATGACATCACCAATTTCTACATGTTGACACTGGATAAGGTATGTGGAAGGAATTTCTCTTGCCAGGATCCTAGACAGAAGTCAAATGATTGCAAGGAAGGCGTAATAGGGGTCTTCTCCAGCAAAGATGCTGAGAGTTGCTGATGAGCTGGTCTGCATTTCCACTGAAGAGAAGACTAAAAAAATGGACTTATCATGCAGTAGAGAAGCCTCAGGTTGGACATTAGGATTAGGAGGAAAGTCTGAACCAGTCACTGGAGTTTGCTCAGAAAAGGTGAGCCATTTGTTTGAGTGCTACTGTCTGAGGATTGCAGACCCTGTTTCAGCGTAGCAGGGTGAATTTGTAACCTCAGGACGCTCCCCAGCAGCTAAACCCTGGAGAGCCAAGAACTGGGCTGGTGTGTGCCAGAGAAAGCATCAGTCCTCACGTGTACAGGTATCAAGCACAGTGAAACCTTAATTTAAGTTCAAATCCCAGGTCTTGCTGATCTAGGTAGAGGGGTTTGTTACACCCACAGACTTTTCAGTGGGTGCTGCAGGCCAGGTTGGTGTGAGCTCCTGGCTTTCAGAACTAAGTTTTGTCAGCTGCTCTCTGCACTTTGTCACTCAAGCTTGGAAAGATTAGAAGGGAACCATGAAAGCAGGCACGGGGAGAAGCTGTCGAGTGTGGGACAGGATAACAATGGGGCAGGTTTCTGGTTCTCACCTCTTCTTGCTGGAAACTCACACTGACCATATCTTGTTCTCCTTGTCTGGCTGATGGGTGGAAGCAGGGACAATGGAAGCAGGGACAAAACTAGCTTGTTAACATATCCCTCGTTGTTACAAAACCAAACCCTAGTTTCAGCTGCCCTCTCCTCTGCTACGTGGTCTAAAAAATGGTAGTGTGCTATACAGAAGTGTACCTCACTGTTTCTGTTTTCCATCTAACCATTGACCTACAGAAAATAGGAACTGGTATTTTACTTTTAGGCAGAAGTCAGGGTCCGCATTTGGAAGTGTACTGGTGTAGTGTTCATCCAGTACTGACACTGCAGGAAGAGCTAACATCCCAAAAAGCAGCAGTAGCGCTTTCCTGGCTGTTCAGGAGCCTCTGTGTCTTTGTAGAGGAAGGTGATGTTGCGTAGGAGACAGTAGTGCCGGATGATCTGCCAGCGCCAACCAGAGACTCCAGTGTGTGGAAACAGGTTGGGTGTTAGTCCATTGTCCAGGCAACACAGCGACACTTGTCACTTACACTTTTTTTTTTTTTTTTTTTTTTTTTTTTTTTTTTTTTTTGCAATTGCAGGATCGAATCATTGATGCTGGGCCAAAGGGCAATTACGCTCGGTTCATGAACCATTGCTGCCAGCCGAACTGTGAGACCCAGAAATGGTGTGTGAATGGCGATACTCGGGTTGGGCTCTTCGCAATTGTAAATATCAAAGCTGGTAAGGAACCCCGCTCCGTCAGCACCTGCAGTTAAAAGCGTGGGAGTGTTTCTGTGAGGAAAGGGGAGGGTTTGTAGCTCCCTGGGAAGATGTTTAATTTTTGTTTTCACATAGGCGTTCATGAGACTTAACGCCAGCACTGACATAAGGAAACACATACATCCATGTGTAAATGCAGGTTCGTAGTTCTAATTGACAGGGTAAGGAAATGGAACCAAGCATGTGGGGTCCAGCGCCCTTTCTGGCTGTAGTATGTGGTAGGAGTGTGGGGTTGCACCGAATCCTCAATCCACGCAGATCCATGAGGAGATTAATGGTTGGTACGTGTGTAGCTGTGACAGTCACTTGTGTCATTGTATTTCAAAAGTGCCTTTACTTCAGCGGTAAGATGTTCTGCCCTGTAGTTCGTTACAACTTGCTTGGTTTTCATCTACTTTTGTGCCAGGGACCGAGCTGACTTTCAACTACAACCTGGAGTGTTTGGGAAATGGAAAGACCGTTTGTAAATGTGGTGCCCCAAATTGCAGTGGCTTCCTAGGAGTACGGCCAAAGGTATGATGTCTCCTTTAAGCTTTTGTTTTTCTGAATCACCTCTTTGCATAGATGTGTATCAATTGTTGCAGAGATCTCAGGAAGGGTAATCCAGTTTCAGTGTGGCCAGGAGAGCACTGCTTGAAGAATACTCAAGTTTTCATTCTGAGAGAGCAGATCTTACACCTCAATTATTAAAGTTGCTATAAATAGTGACAGGAAATTGTATTTTACACCAAAAGAGTAAATTAAATATTTCTTTTCAGAACTTTCTGCTTATTATCATGGCAATTTCCATTGCACTAGAGGAGCAAAGGACAGGCACAGGAAAGACTTCCCTCGGATAACCAAGAAACTGCAGCTCAGCCCATTTCCCAGAGTAAAGGCCTGAGTAAATTGTGAGCATGCATGGAAGGCCAGCAAACTCGCATTCCTTCAGACTGGAGTTGCTTTAGAGCCAAAAGGTTTCTGCATCACCATCTTTGCTGCAATAAGAAAGTTCCTGGTTTTTTTTCTTCTTTTAGTTAAGCGACCGAAGTTTACACATCAGGCGGGAATAAGAAATTTGCCATATCTGTAGTAGAAAAATCACTAGCTTTTAGAACTCACCGACTTTCAAGAGCTTTGTTTTGTAACTGTAATGTTGCAGTAACAGGAATTGATTTCAGTTACCTCCTTGTGTGAGATGGTTCTCACTGGGAAAAGGAAGTAGCAGGAGCAGTTGGCCGAGTTCCCAGCTGTCACCAGCTAAATCTGTCTCAGCTGTTGGTTTGTTTCAAGAGCTTCACCAAATCAGTCTGTAATCCCTCTGCTCTGGCAAGTGGATACTGGCAGCTTACTTACCCACAGGTAAGGGCTAAAAGCTCCAGCAGCGCAGTTGTTAAGCCCCATCCATATAAAGGGAAGGGTTTATGAATCCTCCAGAGAGCTTAGTTCTGCAGAAAAATTAACTTACGATTAAAAAAAAAAAAATAATAAATTGATGCCTTCAGAAGTTGACGGATGAGGTAAATTACACATCTGGTGTCTTTGATTCCTTTTTTGGGTTGAGATTTAACGTTGAATTGATTTTTGTGTTGCTCCTGTGTTACACGTGGCTTGACTGTCATTTTTACCCAGAAATTGCAGGTTGCATGAAGTAGATCAGAAAGGTGCCCTTTAGTTGGCATTAGTGTTCCATTGTGATGCCTGGGGGGCATCATTCCATCTTGATGAGATGGGATAAGAAACAATACCCAAGCAAACAGTATCTTGGGATTTGGGTTGTTTGTGTGTGTGTGTGTGTGTGTGTTTTTGAAATTCATCCCACAGTAGGTGCACTTGTAAGCTTCCTGAAGATCCAGCAAGACAAAACTGCTGATTATACTCAAGTTCACTCTTAAAAGTGACCTTTCTAACTGGGAGTGTGGAAGAATGCTTGGGAGTCTATTGTACTGCAGTGAGCAAGTGGGAAGCGCTTAGTCCAGCTGTTAGACCTTGCTTAGACATTGAAATTAGCTGTGAAGGGTTTTGCTTGTTCTCTTTGTAATTAGATGGCTGAGGTACTAGGCGCTGAGAATAGGTGGAATAGTTTAGGTAGAGTGGTTACACTGCTTGCATTTTCAGTGATAAGAAAGGCCTGACTTGTCCCCATTGTCACTGGGTATGAAAACAGAAATATCCACATGTGGAGGGGAAGGAAGCAATCAAGAGATGCAAGTCCCTGGTGACAGGACTGCTGGATAACCACCGCTGCCGAATTCTGAAGTTTTAGGTCTGGAGACAAAGGATTTTAAATGTTTTGCTGGGGTTTTTTTGTTTGTTTTTAATCTTGGTAAGAGAGTGATTAAAATAGTGCCCAATATTTATGCAGAATAAAGGATGCAAAAATCGCTTTGTAGGCATCATCTCAGCACTCAGAGATGTTCTGCGTGGAGAACACCTATTTGGACACAAAGATATGTGGAAAATGGTGTAAAACCTAGCTCAGGTCTAGTTAGATAAACTAAACTGCTAGTGCTTCGATAAGGTCACTGACTGGGGACAGGAAGCATCATCTCTGTGGAGCTGAGTGTTTGGTTCAATGGGAGGCTTAGCCTGGAGAGGATCCCTGCTAGGGGGTTGCTAGGAGTGATCCGAGGACCCAGCGTGAAGCGGGGAGAGCGATGTTGCAGGAAGCCTTAAGTGCCGTGCTCTCTTCTCTGGCCTAAGCCATTTAGATGCCAATTTTGGGACCAGTTGTGGTCGTTTCCTTACTGCCTGTAACAGGGCTGTTGGAAGCGTGGTAATTTAACTGTACTGATGACACGAAGATGTCAGGTGTCGTCGGTAGAGGATGGGGCAGTTGCAAAGGAATAACTGAGTGTAACTGGGAATGGGCTGGAGTTAGAGATTCGGTACGCCAGAGTGCACACCCGGAGGGTAACAGCAGAAAAAAATCTGCCATGAGAATGTAGTTGATGAGCAGTCATGGTGGAGAAGGAACTGTTGTGCAGTTCAGCTGCCGCAGGACTGAGCTGCTGTGGTGACACAGCTGTGAAAAAGGCAAATGTGGGCAGAGCTTTGGGTGGGATTTCCCATTATTTTGGAGAAGTAGCGATGTCATTGCACACAGCCTGAGAGGCGTCATCTGAAGTTTTGTGTATAATTCTGTAACTTGTGTTTGGGAGAAATAAACTCAGTAGGGGCAGAGGAAAGCTGTTAGGAAGACTGAGGGTGCAGACTGTGAAAGTGTTTGGTTTGTGAGAAGGAGAGTGTGTCCTGGTGGTTACTTCAGGGAGAGAGAGAAACTGCAGAAGAGAAGCATTGACACAAAAACCAATAAGTTTAAACTGATGACAGATAAATTCAGACTGAAAATGGAGGGAGGGGTGAGGAATGTCAGAGAGTGCAGGAGGGCCTGGGAGAGACTCCTCATGAGTCACAGGTGCAAGGAGATCCAGCTGCTTTGACTGAGGACCTGAAGAGTCTGAGAGAGGTGGCACGAACTCAGCAGTGCCAGGCAGCCCCTGACACTCCTCATTCTGCTGTGGTAAACGTACCACACGTTTAACCAGGCTTCTGTGCAGGGCTTCCAGGCTTTTTTTTTTAATTAAAAAAAAAAGGGGGGGGGGTGGAGAACTATATAGTAAATTGGTTGCCAAATATTAAGAAGCAATGTAGAGATGCTATGTACATTTCAGGTCTGGCTGGCAGAGGGATTTTTATTTATGGGCTTTGCAGTTATCTCCACGCTAGCAGGAAGTGAACAGATGGAAGGGGCAGAGACCTGCATTAACTGATGTTGTCTCACCCACAGAGCCAACCCACCGTCACCGAGGAGAAGTCCAAGAAGCTAAAGAGACGGCCACAGATGAAGCGCAGGTCGCAGGCGGAGGTGATGAAAGAGCGAGAGGACGAGTGTTTCAGCTGTGGGGACGGAGGGCAGCTAGTTTCTTGTAAGAAGCCAGGCTGCCCCAAGGTGTACCACGCGGACTGCCTCAACCTCACCAAGAGACCTGCAGGTCAGTGCTGTGCACGGCTGGGCTCTGCTAGGGTCACAACGTTGGCTTCCCACCTTACACTCACTTCACAGCATATTAAAATTAGAGACATCTTACTTGAACAGCCTTTGTGGCCAACGTAACACAACTTTGCACCCCACTGTGAGTGGAAAAAGATAAACTGGTTGCTGAAGGGAGAGCTGGTCCTTGTGAGAAGGTGCTTCTAAGAAGTTGTGCTTGTGAGCTGACCCCATCCTTGGGAACTGGTAGAGGATAGTTCCAACAGTAGCTGAGGTACTGGTTCCTCAGACTGGCCATTTCCCCAAAGTTGAAGGCAACTGAGTGAATTGAATGATGAGGAAAAGCGCTGATAGAAAATGGGAGTTTGAGAAGAATGTGTTCGATGTCTGAATAGCCATGAGTTCATAGTTGAAGAGAATGGTATCAAAGCATATATATCCTGGTTTGTGATGAAATAAGGGCAGAAATTTGAAATTAAAAAAAAAAAATCAAAAAGTACTTGTGTCAAAGAAAGAAATGGGCTCCTTGCATGAGTGATGAAACAGTTTCTAGTAGTTAGTAGCTCAAGACATGTGAAGTAGCATCTATTTGTGGGAAGGATTTACATTGCATTTAAAAGTCCTAAAGGAGCTGGTTGATAAAGGCAACTGCATTGAAATAATTTGTTTAGGGGGCTGTAAATCTTTTAATACTGAAAGCATGGTTATAATTAGTAATTCTCTATGCAACTCTGTACAGTGTTTTCTGAGCACATTGGAGGCAGGCTGAGAAACGTGAAACCAAGCCATCTCTGAGTGTAACTGCCAGGAGAGTCCCTGCGATAGAGCGTTTCTGTCGGCACGCCACGGGGAGCCAGAGCTGGACGTTCAGCACCTCTGTCTGTAATTTGGCAGAAGGTGTAGAAAGGCTAGTAGGATATTTTGTAGGTGACAGAAATTATGTGTGTGCATCTGTTAAGTTTTGGGGAGAATAGGACATTATGCAGAAGAGCTTGGATTGCTCATTGAACAAATGCTGCAGCAGAGCAATGGAGTGCAGGTCATTCCTATGCAACATCATCATTCAGGGTGAGCAAATCCTGGATATCACCTTTCTGTCTATTTTTGTGTGCTGAGACAGGGCACTGTAACATCCTGGCAGGTTTTCCCATGTTTTAAAGTCTTCAGTAAAGGAGAATCCAGCCTTCCCTTGCTTTCCGTTTGAAAAGCTTCTCCTTACAGCCTGACATGAAAAAAAACGAACGATTGCCATCTCTCCTATACCCATTTTTTTTTTTTTTTTGCATACTGGGAGACTGTTGTGTCCTTAGTCCTTTTCTGGCTTAAACAAACACAGCCTCTCCTTGCAGCTCTTGTGTTCTAAAATTATTATTCTTCGTCTGCGCTGGACAGTGTCCCAATTGCCTACACATTTTTAAAACTATAGTAACGAGTATTTTAACAGTATTGTAGCCAAGGCCTTGCTAACACTAACAGAAGAGAGTGTTTTGATGTGTTAAGTGTTTTACATAAAGCTTGTCAGGAAATGAAATTTGACTTGTTTTGCAAAAAAAACTTCTATATTTATGTGATGTTTGTCATTTGCCTGTACTTTAGTCCCTGTCTTGATCTTTTTCTCATGATCACTTTGTCTTCCTCCTGCAGTCCTGCTTTGCAGTGGTCTTTATTTAATTGCAAGAGCATCTGTCCAGTTTAAATTCCGAGCCTGTCTAACCAGATTTTTGCAGCCCCTCACAGCCTTGCTGTTATTTACCCATTTCTGTAACAGTATTTGTGGTTCTGCTTCCAGAAATTTGAATTAAAATACAGACTAAAATAGACTCCTGAAGGATGTAATTGGAAACACCTCCTCAGTTTGCCAGAAGACAGTTAATAGCTGATTTTTGAGAATGATTTTCAGTCCGTTGTGGCCTCTTTACACGCAGGCTGTTGTTTTCATAGCCCACTTCTTAGAGTGTTATGCAGGACATGAAAGGTTCGGCACTTTTTACTTCAAATGTTTCCTCTGCCGTGGGCATGGCTGTTCAGTAATTGGAATTTCCTGCTTGTTTGCATATTACTAATTGTGTGATCTTACTTCCAAGAGCTTGGGGCTGTCTCTGGAGAGGCTTCTTATTCATTAGGCTTTTTATCCTGTCAAAGACCATTAGTGGTTTGATAGGATTTATCCTTCCTGCAACATACTGTCAGCTTTTGACTGATTTTATTTTCCATCTATACAAATGACCTCTGTAATAATAACACCAGAGTCTTTCCAGTGGCCAAAGTGAGTGTTGAGCATGTCTCTCTGGGTTGCTGATGGCACAGGGGGAGGAGTGACAGCCTGTGCTGCAGCACCATGAGCCTGGAGGGGGGAAAAACCACGTGTAGTGTTAAACATCCCCGCTCTGAAAGCAATGTTGAAAAATTGGAAAAGACACAGAAGAGTGAGGTACATATTTTGAGACTGGAACACAAGCCTTGGACAGGCTTCAAAGTAGGGGAAAAACATGCTACGTGTTGTCTTCAACCCCAGGGGAAAGGCAGTGTGAGAGAGGGGGGTGGAAAGCTGATACTGCATGAGCGCACGGAGAAGTGCCCACAGCTGCTCGGTGCTGTGCCGCAGTCACGCTCTCTTCCAGCCTCCCTGGAAAAGAGCCGGTAGCCAAAGCCACAGATGTGTGGGCTGGGAAGTGCCCTGGGCTGCCTAATGTCCGCGCTGCCCTCCACCCACCGCTCGTGCTCCCAGCGCAGGCTGGCCTGTGCGAGGGCTGCTCTGCAGGGGGCTGGGGGAGTGGGGGGTGCCGGGGCAGCGCGGGGGCAGGAGGCGTGTTTGGAAAGGCAGCCGTGCTGGCCCTGTGGTGAGAGGTCAGGAACTCAGCATCGGGTATCCTTGGTGCAAACGGTCCTTGTCCATGAACTGGTGAGACGCGTTTGGTAGAGACGGCAGCAGCCTTCGCTGGGGGAGCAGGGGGCTGAACCAGTGAGGTCATCTAAAAGCGGGGGGGAAAAAAAGTGATCTCTGAAGTGTAATGTTTGGGGTGTTTTGTTTTTTTTTCCCCTCTGTGATGGTGTTGATACTGATGGTGAATAGACTCAGCATGGACATGGAGCTGCTCAGGGAGCAGCTTGGCCTTGTGTTAAGCAGTATTTTTATCGAGGCTGTACACAGGTTAAGGAAGATGCCTTTGGGTACAGAGACAATAGAAACTTACTCCCTTGTGATCACTGCATTCTCACTTCTTCTTTCTGATAAACAGGAAGGGAGGTTGTTGGCCCAGAATTAACAAAGACCTAAATGAGCCTGACGCATCTACTTAAAAAGTTCATTGGATGTAATATACACAGATACCACTGTTGTTGTCTGTGGAAATCAGAGCCACAGAGATCTGCAAGCTGGGGATGTCTGCTCTTCTCTAGGCACCCATAATAGTGTCGTGCTGGAGCCAAATGAGCTTTTGGTCTGACATATCATGGCTTGTTTGTCACAATTATCATTGCCCTTGTTGCTTCTGAGGATGCAAGTTCCTGTTAACTGCCCAACCAGCCTGAGAGCTATGGCAGAAGCTAAGAAGGGCAGGTAGCATTATATTGGGAGTATTACAGTGGTGTTTCCACTCTCCCCTGAGCTCCCTTTGCAGCAGGCCGTGTCTCTGACCCTTGTACCGCTCCTAAGGTATGTTTTTTCTCCTGTGTCTGTGCTGCAGGAAAATGGGAGTGCCCGTGGCATCAGTGTGATGTGTGTGGTAAGGAAGCAGCTTCCTTCTGTGAGATGTGCCCCAGGTCCTTCTGCAAGCAGCACCGGGAAGGCATGCTCTTCATCTCCAAGCTGGATGGACGTTTATCCTGCACAGAGCATGATCCTTGTGGGCCTAACCCTCTAGAGCCGGGAGAAATTCGTGAGTATGCACCTCCCATAGAAGCCCTGGCTAACGGTGAGGACACAGAGCCATCAGAGCAGCCGCCTGCAGACACAGATCTGAGTGTACAGCCTCTGGACAGCCTACCTCAGTCTGTGGCCCTCAAACTGCAGTCACCAGAAAAGGCCCCCACTACCTTAGCGCTGAGGCTGCCGCCGTCAGACAAGCCCCCCACCACCGTAGCCCTGAAGTTGCAGCCGTCAAACAAGCCCCCCACCACCCTGGCCCTCAGGCTGCCTTCTCCAGACAAACCACCCGCCACCCTGGCGCTGAGACTGCCACCGTCAAATAAACCCCCCACCACCTTGTCACTGAGGCTGAAGCCATCCAGCAAACCGCCCACCATGCTCTCGCTCCGGCTGCAGCCTTCGGACAAACCTCCCACCACCCTGTCGCTCCGCCTGCAGCCGTCGGACAGGCCCCAGGCTGCCCTGTCCCTAAGGCTGCAGTCAGAGAAGCAACCTATCATCGTAGCGCTGAAGCCTCAGCAGCCTGACAAACCTCCCAGCAACGCGGTGCTGTGGCCACTGGACGAGTCCCCCAGGGATGCCTCGCAGGTTCATCTGCCAAGCAAATCTCCTCCAGGAACTCCACAGTCGTCAGACGAGTCGCTTATTACTGCTGGTGCCCTGCAGCTCCAGCTGTCAGACGAGCCTCCTGCTGACCCTGGGCTTTTAGGGTTATCGGACAAATCTCTCATTGACACCAGGACCCAGCAGCCTGAGCTGCTGGATGAGTTCCCAACGAAATGTCTGCATCCTCAGCTGTCGGACAGACTTCTCGCCACGGCGGGAACCCTGCGTTCCCAGCCCATGGATGAGCCTCCTGCAGCTGATCAGCCTCAGCTACTGGACAGAGCTTCTGCCCACAGTCCGCAGCTTCGCTCTGTGGAAAAGGCTCCCAGCTCCCTGGTGCCGCAGGTCCCGGGGTTGGAGATGGCTCCCGGTCCTGGGGTGCTGTGGTCTCTGCCCATTGAAAAAGTCCCTGGCTCCCCGGTCTCACGGATCCTGCCCGTGGAGAAGGCTCCTGGATCGGCTGTGCCACGACCCCCACCTCCGGAGAAGGCTTCCTTCTCCGGGACGGTGCGGGTCCCAGCCACGGAGAGTGCTCTCAGCTCTGGGACAGCCCATCCCCTGCCTCCAGAGAAGGCTCCTCCCTTGGGAATGCCTCGGATCCTGCCCACAGAGAAGGCTCTAAGCTTAGGGGTGCCACGGCCCTTGCCTCCCGACAAAGCTCCTGGCTCCCGGTCACCGCATGTGCTGCCCATGGAGAAGGCTCTCGGCTCGGGGGCCCTGCGGATCCCGCTCATGCAGAAGGCACTCGCCCCCGGGGTGTTGCGGCCCCTGCCTCTGGAGAAGTCTGCTGACTCTGGGGCCCTGCGGGTCCTGCCTCCGGAGAAGGCTCTCGGCTCTGGAGTGGCTCGGCCTCAGCTCTTGGATAGGCCCCTCACTCTTACAGCTCCGTGGCCTCAGGCGTCGGACAAGCTGGCTGCTGCTGTGGCTCCTCGGCCTCAAGCCTTGGACAAGCCTCCAGCTGTGTCGGCTCCGAGGCTGCTGCTGTCGGAGAAGGCGCTGCGGCCCGTCGACCAGAACGCGCAACCGAAGGAGAGAGGAGCCCCGGCCGTGGAGCTGATTCCCCAGCAGAAGGACAGGACCGTGTTAGCTGGCGAGCAAATCTCTTGGTCTGCTGGGAAGGTGGTGATGCATGTCGGACAGGTACCTTGGCCTACGGAGAAACTACAGACGCATGAGCAAACCCACTGGCCCACTGCAAAAGCCCTGACGCCTGCAGAGCAGTCTCCCCGGACAGCAGAGAAACTACCAGAGCCAACCCTTCAGCCCAGCTGGGAAGTGGCCTCGGCCCCCGCAGAGCAAACCCCTTGGACATCAGAGAGATTGCGTGCATTTGAGCAGACCCCTCGGCCAGCCAGGGAAGCGCCCGTGCCCCCCGAGCAGATGCAGTGGCTTGTCACAAACATTCAGACAATTGACCAGATTTCTTGGCTGAGTGGAAAAGCACAGACTCCTCGGGGGCAGGACCCTTTGCCTGAACAAAACACAGCGCTAGCCCGTAACCAGGATTCTGTCTGTCGTGAGTTGGCCGACTCAGAGCCAAAGTGAGGTTGGTGAATATGGGAGGCAGGTTTCAGTCTTTCAATGTTTAGGGAGGGGGAAATCTTTGTTTTGTTTTGTTTTTTTTTATTCACTTCCCTGAGCCCAGCCCCTAGCCCATGCACATCCCATCCATATTCTCTCGTGACGTGAGCAAGGACATTCAGTTAAGTCTGAGTGTGGCCCAGTCGAAGGGAGAGAACATCTGTGACCTTTTCCTCTTCCTTTTACAAATGGTAAAGCTGAAATAAAGAGTCCACTCTGGGTAAAAATTTCCAATTCCATTTAAATGGTCACATTACTGATCCAGCGTGTTCGAGCTCCAGACCTGATTTGTAGGTGGGTTCCCAGGTACAGCTAGGGTCCTCGCTCTTGTTACTGTATTTAGGGGAAGCAGATCAGTCAGGCTGCCCTGGGACTGGTGGTGTTTTGGGGATCAGGCGGTGAGCCATCAGGTGTACGCCCTTGCTGGACTCTGTGGAAGCAGGGAAGGGTTTTACCTGTTGTCTGCTCAGGTCCCTGTCCCCGCAGGGCGTTGCTTCGCGAGGTTTGTCCGTCCGTTCGCTGGGACGTGCCGCGTGTGTGGTTCGCTGAAGGACTGGTATTGTCTCCAGCTGATCTGGGAGAGGAGCCTGCTGCGCTCACTGGGTGCAGTTTTCTCCACCAACAGGCAATATCCATTCAGGCTCCTTTGTACAAAGCTCCAACTGGGCAGGCCCGAGAAAAGGGGAATCTGAAGGGGGTCAGGGAGAAGAGATCTTGGAAGAAGCCATTTGGCAGTTTTCATTCTTGTGTCTTAATCCTTTAGCACAGGACACGCAGTGTTTCCTCCCCTTGAAAACGTTGTGACCTATAAAGCAGCAATAGCAGAGTAGGGCAGAGTGGATTTCCCCAAGGTGCTGAGCACCGCCCTAGCAGGGTGCTGGTGCTCCCTTTCAAATTTCCATCCAGTCTCTTCTTGACTTCTGTTGTCACCGTGAGCCAGCACATTGAGCAGTCTTTTCTCCCCTTGCCTCAGACGTGTTCAGAGCATGTTCGCATCGCACCTGGTCTTCCCAGCAGCGGGGCATGCTGCCAAGCTGCAAGCGAAGCCTGTACCGTTCGCTGCGCAGCGCGGAGGCAAGGGTGCTGTAGCTGCATCGGGACCCATCTGGACACCTTCCCCTTGGGTAGCTTCTGGCTTAACTCTTCTACAACCAAAGGAGACTTGAATTAACTGGACTGTGTTGGTGTGCGTGTGTGTGTGTGCGCGTGTGCGTCCTTCCAACCGAATCGTAGTTCTCACACTGGAACACAGTGGGCTCCAGCAGCTGGCTGGCTTTCTTTTTTTCCTCTTCTCCCTTTTCCAGTTAAGGAGATGTTTAGTACCTGGTGGGTCATCAGGCTGGTGTCCAGACTAGGCCTGCTGAAAGCCGTTTACTCAAGTGTTGAGGCAGAAGTTTGCTTGGCCGTGGTACTCACAGGGCAAGCAGTAGAGTCCCAGGGACCTGCGGGGTCGTGTCTTGTGACCGTCGCCACCCTCGCTGGCAGGAGGAGGACGGGCGTCCCTGCCCGGGCTGGATGGGGTCAGTATCCTGCCGAGGAAGCGCTGCTGACCGGCACACTCACTCTCATAACACATTACCTCTGTCGTTTGCCTGAGCGCTGCCGATCCAGGCGCCACAGCCTGGGATCTCCGTGCCCGCCGTCAGACCCTTGCGCAGCTCCAGTGTCTCTTTCTCCTTCCAGGCAGATCTGCAGGTCCCTGTTCCCAACTGGCTTGCAAGTGCCTTCTGCTCCCAGAGCAGACGGTCATGAGCTTTGCGGTGTTCCATGAAGGGAGGCAGACACTTGTACCAAGACAAATCCCGATCCGTTCTCCTTTCCCAATAATAGGTCCTGCTTGCTACGCACCCCAAGACAACATCCTGCTGTAAAGGCCGAGTGTGCTGGGCATGAGGGGATGTTACCAGTGCTATGGTGCATCTCTTCTCTAGTCCAAATAATTTCAGATCCTTTGTAGAATAGCTAGCGACTTTGAAAAGCTTTATGGCTTATGAAAACTTACTGTTTAACGTTGTTTTTTTTCCGGGAAGACTGGCAGGTCAGTTCCTGCTTGCTGCTGAAACTGGGGAAATGCAAGCAGCTTGTATTTCTGCGTGACTCCTGCACAAAGGGAATCAGGACAACTCCTCAGAACCATTGAGAGAGAAGATAATCTAAGGGCATTCATTTACTTTTTTAAACAAAATTTTTAAAAGTGATAACGAGGTTCAGTATATTAAGTATTTATCATGTGTGAGAAGGAAAATAAATTGTGAATTTACATTTATAGGCCTTCCCATGAGCTGGACTTAGTCATGTAGATTGTGTAACTAGGTTTACCTCCGTGCCAGCCACCCAGCCAGCTACAGCTGTAACCAGAAAGGTATCTTCACTGCTCTGTCCACCTCCGCTTCGCATTGTCACGTGTTAACTAGTTACTTGTTTCATGAAAAATAAACTGTGAATATTTTTGGTGCAGGCTTTTTTAAATCTGTAAAATGGAGAAGTTCTCAATGAATTCTCATAAGTGCAGGTTTGAAAAAATCACTTCTACAAATCATGTGCTCACGTAGTAAGGTGAGGTTCACGGCAGCAGCAGCCTTTTACACACAGGCTTTCAGCCAGAAGCTTGTTTTGAACAGTGAACGTGGATTGAACTGTTGCATGGCATTTCAAACCCACAGCCTTATTCCTTGCATCTGACTGTACCCCACCTCTTATCTTGTTTCTCTTCATGCCTTTTCCACAAGGGTCTGGGTTTCTGGCTTGCTACCTTCCAGCTCTGTGCTGGAAAGTTGACTTTGGCATAGCTGGGAGGCTGCTCAGTAGAGTTGGTGTTTGGGACTGTCACTGAAGGAGGAAGCCAGCAAAGCTGCTCTTCTCTCCTCGCCCTCGTTGGGCCCCCGAGTGATGCTCTGTCAGATCAGGAGGGCTTTTCAGACATACGTGGGGCTTGCAGAGGGAGTGGTGGTGCTGTTAGGAATGGCTGGCTGTGCTGAGTCACCTCAAGAAGATAGGCAAGGCCTGACCAGGTGTGGAGATAGGTCCTGGCAGCCCTGCCCTGCCCTGCCCAGCCCAGCCTGCCTTCATCTGCGGTGAGCGATGGGAAACAGCACTTGAAGAGGCTCTGGCTGTTGGTGGCAGCTGGTGGCACTGCCTTGGAGGAGGAGAGGGAGATGTCTGTACTGAAGTAGTTGGGTTCATTTCTGCAGCTCACTGCTACCTTCACAGTTCAGCCAGTATGAATCACTTGGGTTTTTTAATGTAGAAGAAGGTGTCAGGTAATACATACCCCTGGCAGACTGCTGTTGTGGGAGAGACTGCAGCAGCTCTGCGCTGGCCCACCTGAGCCCCTGTGCTGGGCTGGAGCTGGCTGAGGAGCTCGGGCAGCTTTGCTGGGGCTGAGGCCATGGAGCTTTTTTATTGTGTTGGAGGGATCAGGTCACCTGGCCGCTAACGGGCTCAGGTCAGGGGTAATTATGTCCAAGGTGGGCAAGAGGTGACTCCTGTGTTGATTCACTGCTGTGGAGGGTTGTAGAAGCAGAATCAAGGGTGTAATTACTTCTACTCAGAGCGCTGTCCCGGGGAGGCTCATGAGAACTTCATAAACCCATTCCTGCTTGTAGGAATGGCTCCCCCTTCCCAGCTCTGAAGAGGATGAAGGATTTGCTTCTTTGCAAATACTTTGCTGGTCAATATCCTTGCTGGCAGGATGGCCTGGTTGCCCCTGCTCAGAGCAGTGGGCTGGGGTCCCACTGAGAATCCCAGCTGACCTTTGGCGATGGCGGAGCTCTGGTGAGGGCTGGCATTGTGGTCAGGGACTCGGTCTGCCTGCCCAGGCAGCGGAGGAGGATTGCAGAGGAAGAGCCGCCACAGGATGTGCGGGACAGCGTCGGACGCCTGGGCCGGGGGGGAGCAGGCGTCGGCCGCCATTTTGGCGTGGGTTATCCCATCTGCACCACTTGCTGAGCTGGTGCCTGCTGTCAGCCAGAGCTGTGGTGAGCCTAGCAGAAAAACCACCACTGTAAGGGACAATCCCCCACTGCGCGTCTTCAGATACTGACTAGCTCATGGTAGCTTGCTTTATTGCTGTTCTTGAGTCAAAACTTTTCCTATCTAATGAAACAACCCGCAAGAACCAGCTTTGCTTCCACGCGCAAGGTGTCTGGGTGGTACTGTGGGAGCGTGCGTTACGATTCAGGGTTACACCTCCCCACGGGCACAGGCTTCGCTCTGAAGGTGTGGCTGTTAAAGTTCAGGAGATGAGAGAGATGGTTGAATCTGAAGGACAGTAATGTACTGAGGTAAGAGGATACGGATTGAGGGTGCTAGTTTTGCAGGGGAAAAAAAAAAAAGAAAGGAAGAAAAAGAAAAAGCCCTAACCCCAATGCATCTCGGCAGCAGTCTAACCTGAGCATGCCATGGATGTGCGCTGCTCCTGCCCAGATGCCACAGCCAGTGTTGTGACAGGGCAGGGGAAGTTTTTTTTGAGAAACCTCAGACCTTCAACACCTTCCTCTTATTTTTAATTTCAGCCTTAACTTCTGATTTCGCTTGATGTTAGGAATAACCGTACTTGTAACCTGCTTGTAATGTGCTTTGCCCTAAATTACTGCTGGGGCTTTTGGCCTTTGCCAGCTAGTGAGTGTTAAAGCGAAGTGGCAAACCGCGCAGCTACTCTGGAAGCGCAGAGGGGGCCGCAAGGGCTCGTGCTGTGTTTGATCACCTGGGCTCTGCCCACGCTAATTACTCCCCTGTGATAGTGGTGATGCAGGTGGCAGCATTCCTGCAGCAGCACGGCTGGGCTGATGGGTGCCTGGGGCTCCCAGGGCTTGGGAGCTGGGTTGCTGGAGCTTGGAGGCCGCTCTGCCGCTTGCCTGGCTTCAGCGGGAGTCTCGCCTGCGGGGCGGCAGTGTCCTCGCGTAGCAGGAGGTGGGAGGAAACAAGGTTTCTGCTCCGGGTCCTCCGAAAGCGACCTAAGCTAATCCAGTGCAGGGGGACGGCGTGAGCTTGGGCTAGAGAAGTGGTGGTGATGGACAGTCCCTACAGCACTGAATCTACCTCCTAGGGAAATCTGAGAAATGGGTGTTGCTATGTCCTATTTCAAGGTAAAGTTTTAATCAGTTTGCCCTTGGCGAAGCACTTGGGCTATTGTGGTGCTATTGTAAACCGTTCGGCAGCTTAGCACAGTAGGGCTGAACTCACGGCTCCTAGCCCGCGGGCTGGAGGTTTCTTTGCCAGCTGAATCCCGTCTCCTGATAGCTGGGGCTGGGCTTCGGCACGCGTGACAGAAACAGGACGAGGCGTGACTCGGTTCCTTCGGTTTATGATGGTTTTGAGACTCAAACCAGCGTGCCAGTGGGTGTAGGGAGCGAGTGGAGCCACGTGAAGCGAGGCAGGCGTCCGCTAACTGCATGTTCTTTGTGTCCGTTTGGTACTGAGCTGGTTTCAGTTTTTGTTTTGGTTTTTTTTTTTTTTTTTTCCCTGATGTTTCTGAGTTGTTGACTTCAAGGAACTGGGTTTTGTGTATTTTTTTAGACACTGGGAACTTGTTAAAAGGAAAAGCAGCAGCACCGGGAGGCTCAAGGTGGAGCATGGCTGGAGCGGAGGGCAGCCCCGGCTGACGTGGGTGGGAGGAGGTCAGATGTGTCCGCAGCCACTGGCACGGGCAGGCAGGGAGCAGCTGTCCCTGCAAGGGGCAGGGGAAGCCTTTCGGCAGCGGTGCTTCTGGCCCTGCTTAACCCCTGTGCCACGTACACCGTCCCACCAGCCTGCTTGCCTGTGAGATACCGAACGTGTCGGATACTGCGCCTGGCTTTGAATGGCCCCTGCCACCTTCCAGGGCCATGCGCTCTTGGCTGGGATCCCGGCTGCCAGCTAGGCTGAGGGTCCCGAGGAGGGTGGCCCTGGCTGCCCACCGCCGGGGGACGGTGCGGGGGGTGTACGAGGCGTCACCCGTGCTCAAGCAGCAGCTAAGTTGCGCTGAAGCCACGAGCAGGAGCTTTGTTTGGAGAAGTGAGGAAGCCTTGGTGTGAGCAGCCCCGTGTTGCGTTCCTCCTCCACAGAGGTCTGCTGCCCGTGGGGTGGTGGTAGCGGAGGGGAGTCCCCAGCCCCCCCCGGCTCGGCCAGAGTGAAACACGGCAGGAGTTGGGGTGCCCGGCGGAGGCGGGGGCCAGCCAGGGGCGAGCAGTGCGTGGGGGACGCGTGGGTGCTCAGCGCTGGCCGGGACTTGTCTGTCGGTTCTAAGCAGGGATGCCAGGGCGAGTGAGAGAAACCTACATCTTTCCAGCATGTATATTATTTTTAGAAGAGGGAGAGGGGGAGTCTTGGACCATTGATTACTTTCATTTTGCTCCCCTTAGACTGTTGGCTGTGTATGTGAAGCTTATAATGAAAAGAGGGTTGCCCTGCCCAGGTGCTCCCAGAACATGTACTGTAATTCTTTGTATATAGAAGAAAAATTACTGTAAAGTAAAGTTTAACTTTACTCTCGATGTCCTCCTGTGGTTTGTCTTGCTGAGCCGGGGGGCGGGGGGGGAGCCCAGCTGTGCCCAGACACCCGGGGCAGGGCCCGGAGAGCCCCGACAGCCTCGTGCAAGCAGGGGGACGGCTCAGACCACAACGCGTTTTATTTACATTGTACACCTCGAGAGAAGACATTTAAATAAATCCGCAAAGAATCTGTCAGCATCTCCCAGAGAATAAGTTAACGGCCACCGCTGGGACACAGCAGCGACTTGGGGAAGCAGCTCCCACAAATGCCGGGTGGCGGGGAGAGGGTCCCCGGGGGTGACAGCCGCAGCTAGCTCCCGGCGCCACGTGAGGCTCCCGGCACCCCGCGGCAGCCCCTCCGCCGCTCCACGCGCCGGGAGGAGAGCAGTCCACGGGGTCGCGTGCCGCTGCCGCGGTGCGGACGCGCCCGTACAGCTAAAACACAGCGGGTAAAAAACCGGAGGAGGCTGGCGCGTGCCGGCTGCCCGGCCGGCAGCTCCCTTTTGGCAGGAGGTCTCAGTGGTGGCAGCAGCTGTAGAAGTAGGCGCTGCTCCTCTGGCCCAGGTCGACGCCCTTCTCCTCTGGAAGAGAGCAAGGGCGGCAGGCTGCCGGCACGTCCCAAAAGCTGCCCGTCCCCGGGCCTGGCGGGAGGAGGGCACCCCGTGGGGCCGGGAGGGGGTTTCGCAGGGCTCCCGGCCGTGGCACAGCCCGGGGCTGGAGGCGCAGCCAGGCTGAGCCCGCCCGGTGCTGAGCCTGGCCTGAGTGGGGACGGGACCCCACAGGACAACCCCTGGCACAGAGCCCTGGCAGCCCCAGGGAGGGTGGGGGCAAGGAAATGCCCTGCCAGACCCCAAAGTGCTTGTCCTCCGCACCCTCCCCAGGGTCACGTGCCATCCCCCGGCGTGGGAGAGGGTCCCTGGGGAGGGAGGGATCCTGCCCGCTCACCTGTCATCACCTGGAAGGTGGTGAAGTGGACGTAGTCCTCGGCCACCTTCTGGAACAGCTCGTCTGGGGGGGGATCGGGCAGGGGGGCACGTCAGCCCCACCGCCAGGCACAGCCCCCCCCAGTCCCGCTTGTCCGGGGGCACAGCCAGGAGCAAGAGGGCTACTCACCCACGCTCTGGCCCGTCTTACTGGAGGTCTCAAAGAGCTCTGCCTTGATCTCTGAAACGAGGGTCCGGGTTAGCGCCGGGTGTGGGGCCCAGCCCCGTGGGCTCGGTTGTCGCCCCGCGGTCGCCCCTTGGGCACGGCTGCCGACAGCGAGCTGGCAGGGGCGCAGGGCAGGGCTTCGTGCTCCCGTCCCCTCGGCCCAGCTGGCCGCGTGCCTGCTCGTGTCGGGACACGCCGTGCCCGGGGAGGTTCCCGGCAGAGCCAGCCACACCACGCAAGGAGCTCTTGCACCTGGAGCCACCAGATCTCCCAGGAATCTGGGACAGGGGTACAGCCCCTCGCGCCTCCCAGGCCTGCACGGACGCAGCAGCTCCATCCCCGCCCCGTGCAGTGCCCGGCCGTACCGTCGGCGTAGTCCTGCACGTCGTGGAAGTCGACCCCTCGCTTCCTCCTGTCCTCCTCCAGCAGATCGCTCTTGGTGCCGCACAGGTAGATCCGGCAGCCCTGCGGCGGGGAGGCGGGCGGGAGGCAGGGAAGCACCCGTGAGCCCGGCACTGTCACCCGCTCCCCTTCCCCTCCGGCGAGGCCCCGCAGCGCCCCGCGGCCGCTCAGCCCGGCCGTACCTCCTCGCAGTTCTGCAGCTCGTTCACCCAGAACTTGGCTCGCTGGAAGCTGCTGCTGTCGGTGAGATCTGGGGGAGAGGGGTCAGGCTCTGCCCCCTCCTTTGCGGTACCCACCCTGCGCCGCAGCACCGGGACCGCCGTGGCCGCCGGCTCCGTCCTCTTCCCGCGGCGCCATGCCCTTACCGTAGCAGACGACGGCGGCCCGCGCCCCGCGGTAGTAGATGCGGCTCATGGCCTCGTAGCGCTCCGAGCC
>WHYT01013826.1:80946-149030 GCA_009806455.1 Tetrax tetrax | reverse complement strand
TAAAAAAAAAAAAAAAAAAAAAAAGTGTAAGTCAAACCCAGCAAAATTAACTATATTGCTCCATATGTAGCTGTGGATGGCTTAGACTGCAGTACCTGGACCATATTGCCATTTCAGTGGTGCTAAATTTAGACTTTGTTTAGGCATATGTCAATTATTATATTGTATTTAAAATATTTCAACAATTTGTATTGGATCTGAGTGTGGAAGTAGGTTAATATTAGTTGATTTGCAATTATTATGGCTACATACTTCAGTAATTTTTCACTGATGCCACAGATCAAACAGTTCACCCAAAAGAGTTAAATCTGACAGTAGTCGTTGTTGTTGTTATAAGGGAAAGTTTTTTGTTTTTCTCTTCTTTTTAAGTTTTTGCCTATGTCTTTTAAAAAATCCATAAAAGTGCAACACTGACTACACTTTATGTAAGATTTCATTTTCTTTTCCTAGCTCTGGTTAGTGCTAGTGAATTCTTTCCTACTTTTGTTGTCTGGTCCTGTCAGGGATTCAATATGAGATATAGCTGTTTTGTTTATCCTGACTCACTGCAAACTACTTAAGGGCCTTAAAAAAAAAAAACCAACACAAAACCCCTACAACCCACATACACATGCAAACACTTAGGGAGCCCCTACCAGTGACAACAGCTTTCAGCAACAATGAGTCAGACTAAAGGGGGAGTATGATGATATCTTACTGAACTCAAGCATCTCTTTGAAGTCTAAATTCACCTGGAAATTCAATCTTCAATTTGTATCACTCATTAGTTCTTAGGAAAAAGCCTCAGGTTTGAACTTCTATCTTCCTCCAATTATTTTTTTTTTGTTTAATCTAAAAAACTTCTATATATTTGCTGTGAACTGGAATTCCTGACAGCTAGAATTATAATCTTAGTTCTCTTAAAGAGGACATAATCATTCATTGTCAAACACTCACTTGAAATCATAACTATTTAATTTCTTATAATTCATATCTAGTGTATATGTATTTAAATTAGATAATTTACATAATAATTAAAAGTATTTTATCACTGGAAATCACACTAATAGCTATACGGAAGCAGAATTTTGCTCTAGAAGATGCAGTAAACCAATTTATCTTCCAGACTTGGACAAGCTGAAAGTTCCTACCAGAGCAGTTCTATAATAATAAAGGAACCCACCTCTCAGATAATCCAGATATAGTGGGAAAAGGAACCAGAAGACATGTTTGTATCACAAGCAATACTCTTTAACTGTCTGCAGGTGACCAATCTGACAAAAGTCCCATATTTTATTGTCAATAAAGTAAAAGGCTGTACTTTGAAGAAATGCTACTAGTATTTTATACTTGTGCATCCCTTCTGCTAGAAAATGGAGTTAGTATTCTGAAAGAAACTCAAAAGATACTTGAAAATTCATACTTCCCTGTATGCCTAAGCTTCCTAGCTAGCCTTCCTAGCTAAATATTCTCACACTAGACTTTCCACTATATCTGACCAGTTTATCAGATCATCCATCATAATGGCACACAAGCCAGAGTAATCTCACATGTCCACACAACACTCTAGCAGAATGGAATACTAGATATTAGTTTCAATACTAAAAACCATTAGCAAGTTTGAAGAACTGAAAAGTTAAGCCATAAGTTACCGATTCTTCAGTAATGTCAGACTTCAAGAAAAAAAAATCTAATTACAAAATCAGTTTCTTGTGAAACAGCAGACCAATTTAAACATGCGTTTTGTTTGTTGATTTGTGTTTTTTCCACTTTATATCTCCTTCTTACAGTAAGTTATCACAAACATTTTCCCTCAGCAAGAGAGAAAAAGTTGCCTGTGACTGTCTTCTGATGCAGTTTTCCCAGAAATAGTACCTGTGATACATTATTAACATACTATTCCCATTATCTAGTGCTATGCAACTTGTACAAAGCTTGAGTTTTTGCAAAGTACGTTTCTTGATTGGTGGAATTTTGACAAAAACTCCTTTTACTCCTTTTCTTCCTCTGGATCTTCCCATCCTATGACAGAAATAGAAGTAAATAGATATAGGAAAGTATGGAATAGAAGACATGTTCTTCTCAATCTGATTTACAGTGAATATCTTATATGTGTATGATACTGAAACCTTCCCTTGTGGAATAATTGAAAGAGTCCCTGTTTACATTGATACAAACTTTTCTGTTAAATCAATGAGAAAAAACACTTTTATATATAAATAGAAGCAGGATGAAATAATATATCATACGTTTCATTTCAATTACTTAAAAATATCTTAAGAAAGCCAGCATAATCCAAAATAACACTCAAATAATTAAGTTATCCTGGGGAAAACATTTTGGTTTTTTTTTTAAAGGCCAACAAACTATGCTACTTTGCAATAAACTCTTAATCTGGTGTGCCGAGTGCTTTCCTCTATCAAGTCAGAAGAACTGCCTTCCTGCCGGTACTACCTCCTGCTGATGCGCAGATACAAACTCTACAACTTGGAAAGAGTTATAAAACAGGCATGTTTATTCAGTGTCTGGTGCGTGGGGGATTGCTCCTCCAAAAGCACACACACCAACAGTACATTTTACCAAAAATTTATACAGTGCAGGTATATATATTCATAGGATTCCACAATACATACATACATATGCATAAGTGAGGCAGGGTTATTAAAAAAACCACTTGCGTTAGCATTTCAGATCTGTCTCTGGTGACCGTTTACTTCTTCAGCGGTCTTATCTTCCTCTAGATGAACTTTAGTCATTCAGCCATGCTCTTGTTTCATTTGGGGATTTCAGCAGTTTCCCAACTTCTGACCGAATTTTTGGTGGAACAAATATTCCGTCCTTTGCTAGACATATTAGTCCTTGACGAATACCAGTTTCTTGACACATACCAGTCCCTGATAAGCTTAAGTGAGTTTCAAGGCAAACAGGATTGTTAGGCATTCTCTAGCAGGCAGTTAGTCTCCTAAATCAAGCAATATTTAGCACACCGTTAATTCCCTGTATCACTGCAACACGGAGGAAGATATTTTATATATATTATACAAACCTAAGGTAGGAGTCAGGACTCCCTTTCCAGAGTGGTAAGATAATCAGCATCAAAGATGGAGAAATAGTAAAAAAAAAAAAAAAAGCTGGAGGAAGGAGGATTCTCTTTTATATTGGCTTTTTATCTGCTATAAATGACAAAAAAAAAATTTGTTGTGCTTTTAGAACAGTGGATACAAATTCATGCTTGAAACAGTAGCTCCGAGTACTCATAGGCCTAGTTACCACCTTCTAGATAAAGGTTTTTAAGAAAAAAAAAGAGTCTGCTAATCCCCTAGTATCCTTTTCCCCTGTGTTTTCCTTCTTGTCACAACAATTATGCATGCCATCCTAAACTTCCTCTGTTTCTTTCCCCAGAAAGTGAGGTATAGAATGGATGACATTTCAGAGGACTCCAGGCTCCCCTGCTTTGCTACATGGTTTTTAGAAGAACAAACATGATCTGCATCTGGTACTATCAATATGGTAATCATTCAAGAAATAAGGCTATTTCCATATTCTATTTTCCAGAATTTTAAGAAACCAGTCATTCTCAGTAGGCCATGACTGAAGAACTTCTTTTCCTTCACGGCTGAAGCCTTATTTCTCCAGCCCGTTGAATAACCTAGTTTGTTTGTTCCCAAGAAAGGTTCAGCCTACAAGCTAATTAGTTCAGATCCTGTGACATCATTGGGAAGCAAAACATTAGGCAATAAACCAGAATTATAGGGCCTACCTACATATTTTTTAACAAATAGCATTTACAAGGCAAATAATTCTTTCTGGCAAGAGTTGCAGAGTTATTTTCAAATGTCAGGCACATGATGGGTGAAATCTATAAAGTCTGTGATTTGCTCTGAAGAACACTTTTCTTCCAAATACTTGCTGCCACTGGATTTATAGCCAAATAAGCCAATAAAATATTACAGGCTCTTCCACACCCATAACATTAAGTTCCACAGTATATGCAGTAAATGCGTTACGCTATGCCAGACACTGTGTGGACAGTGCTATATTTATATTTCTGTTGCTACCATAAATAGAAAAGAGTCCAACATTGGTTTTACTATGAATGATATATTTTCAGTACATAAAATATTCCCTCAGTGAATGTTGTAGCTGAATTCTCAGTATCTATTATGACCTAACAAAAATGTTTCCCTGTTTTTATATATATTTATCTTATTACATATGTGTTCCATTGTATAATTTAAGTGCTTGTTTACTCCAAATCTTATGTTGTTCTGATTTATACCCCTTATGGAAGCCCTAATAGTGACCTTTTCCATTACTTTTAAATAATTTGTTTGTGTTAGTGGGTTTCTTGACATATTCATTTGTCTGTGTTTTCCTGAACATTAGTTGCTGCAGTATATTACATTTTTGTGAGTTTTAATAGATTTTGCTGTGTTGGTGGTACTGTAAAGCCAAAAAAAAAAAAAACAAACCCAAAAAACCCACAAAAGTTTCTGCAGTGACATTCCAATATCCAAATGAATCAATGGCTAAAGGTGCTCTCTGCCTTCCAAGAGCCTGCCAAGAAATAGCCACTGAAGAAATCCCTAGAGAAATGAAGGTATAGACACAAAATTTCTTTTGAGCTACAGAACAGTAGAAAAAAAAAGAGAAAGACCATTAGTTCTTAATAAGTCCAAAAATAATCTCAGTGCATGGCACAAAAAGTAAAATCCGCCTGTTCTGTGAGTTTATGCACATAAGTGAGTCAAGTTCCAACTGGAAGTTTGGGCAAACTAAAATTCAAATAGTTCCATAAGCTTAGGACTGTCAGCAACCCTCTGAATGGATCTGAAGGCAGAGTTTACACATGGCATTCTTGCTGTATTACTAAGTTATCCTGAATAAAATACATGTGGATTTAATAAAACTGTAATAGTCCAAAGCAGAGTCCATTCTTAAGGAGAGCTTTTGTGATGAGTAACAGGCAGGCATAAGTACGAAGTAACTACTGCCAATCTCTTCCTCTATTCTACTACCATGCCATGACTGTTCTGCCCTCCCATGCCCTTTGAAGCAGGGGAAAGAGGGCTTATAAAGATTGCAAGAAAATCTTTCGTAATAACCATGGCTGCAAAGGCACTCATAGCCAGACACTGTCAACAGACAGACTCCCCCAGTCAATAGCAGCCTCCAACCTCCGCGCACTCACAGCCATTAGCACAGGATTCCATCTTTTATTCTTTGCCTCACTGTGCAGACCAGCCCTCCAGCAGCATCATTAACAATGGAACAAGATCACGCATTGTTTATTACTGTTGTACAAGTCCCACAATGACTGATGATGTCACAACTGGATGATGGAACTCATTGTCACAATCAGATTGTGACAGTTCTTTCATCATCCTCTTGACTTGATAATTTGTTATGGAAACGGATTAAAGGACAAATTTTCACTTCTGATATTAGATAAATCCCAAAGCTGACTCCATAATTAAAAGAGTTCTTTAACATGCAATAGAGTGACCCGGAGAAAAGAATTTAATAATATTTCTTTAGAAGTAAATAGTTCTTTATATTAGCATTATTTCATTCTGGAATAACCTAATAACATAACTGAGCCACAAATCTGTCTACAAATCTGTAGTTTTAGAGAAGAATCTAGACATGATTTCATAGAAAGCTTGGTACCTTTTACGAATACTTGTAAAGCATCTCAATTTCTTGTAGAAGATTATTTCTTAAGCAGTTCTTTATCTTCCATGTCTGCTTTGCTTTTCCTGGTCAGTTTAAGCACCTGTGAAGGTTCTACTACTTAAAATGAGGAGTTTCATACAAGCAGTTCGTCCTAACATTTGATAACAAAAACGCTTTTAGTTTAATTTTCTCCCTATTAATGATCTTCTTTTGGAATTGGTCATGTACATGCCAGCATCAGTATATCATCCACTTCCTTCCTTTATCTTCTCCAAGAAGATATCTTATTTCCTACTTATAAAAGCAGACTTCTAGGAATGTGTCGCAGTTTAGCCCCAGCTCAGGACCAAGCTATGCAGTCTCTCACTCACTCCTCTCACCCTCTGAGGGAACAGAGAGAAATAATATAACCAAAAGGGCTTGGGGTTTAAGATAAGGACAGGGAAGGATCCTTGAAGTTACCATTATGGGCAAAACAAACTCAACTTGGGGAAAACTATTTATTTCTTATTGTAAGTATAACTAAAACAGGATAATGAGCAAGAAAACAAAGTAACTTCCCCCACCACTCCCTCTTGCCAGCATGCAGGTGGATCTCTGCTCTCTTTCTGTCTCCCTAACATAGATGTCTGTTGTGTGCTAACGGCTAATTGCTCAGACCCCCTTTATGGAAATGTGTGGAGCTTTACTTCTTATTTTCTTTCCTTTCACTTTCTCAGCTGGTGTCTTTATTACTAAGTCTCAACTCCAAAACATGTAACTGATGATATTTCTATGAGTTACTCTTCATTGTATTATCTGTGCCTTATTTATTTTGATGTGGAGTTGTTTTGGGCTAGAATCTGAATCTTCCACTTCTGCATTTTAATGACTATTAGAATAGGACTTGATTTTTATTAGTCTTTATTAGAATGAAAAACAATCACTACTTAGTTGGGATTCAGTGAAGTCACATTCTTATTACATGTCCAGCAGACATTAACGTGAAAATGAAAGTTGCAAACCAACAATTTTACAGAGCAATATGATGCATTTAAAATAATTTCTGTAGAAAGGTGCTCAGTGAAGAAATAGACACATTTTTCATTCTATTGGTCTATCATCACTTTAGATATTTGTTCTTATGGGGTTTTTTTGCATGAATGTCTTTTGAAAGAATAGACTGTAACTCTGAAGATGACTACATGACAGAAAATTAGAGTAATAGTTCAATGATTTTATAAAGTGTATAGCCATGAAAGACACACTGTTCCCTCAAGTTCTGCCAGATAGCTCTACATTAATTTCAGAAATACTGCTGGTAGCTGTGTAAAATCAGTATTGTCATGAAAGCAAAACTTCAAGAATGCTCTATTTCTTGCATTACAAAAAACCCTTACACATACAAATTTTCTACTTCTTGCACAAATTTTGTTCAGATTGTAGGTTAATAACATTAAGAAAGCAAACAATAACATCATTGTATGTATTCCGTAGGGCTCCCTGATTTTCGTTGTTTCATTTCTTCTTGTTCATACTAACAGAAGTTAAGTATAGTGAACAACATTTACAATCCCATTTACCAATACCACACCTACAAATGCTCACAAAGACAATAATGAAAAATATAAACACTTCGGAAAGAGTTCAAAACCATTTTTCTTGGTAGTATGTTAATGACTTTTCCTTCTCTAGTGCTTATCCTCTTGATGGTACCATAGAAACCAACCAATCCCATCATTCTATGCACTGTGTTTTGTAAATTAAACCAATACATCTTTTTGTAAGCTAATTTGCAAATCTTTTAGCATCCTAATAGTTCTTCTATATCCCAACTACTATTTGCGTTAATTTTCCTTGAACATTGGTAATCAGAGCTATGCCAAAGATTAGGTAATAAACATTAAAGTATGTATAATTGTCTTCTTGACTATGGATAAGATTGCTTGCAGACCAAGATGTTGAAAAATTTGATCTTGCATTATGGGCACTTTTCAGCAGAGGAGCATGAAAATATCAGACATATATTTCCGAGGGACATGGATGAAGTTAAACAAAATATCTAAAACATGCAAGATGTAAGTGAATAATCACTTACATAAATCACTTAAAAATAAGTTATATGCAGTGACAGTGTATGCTTCAAATATGACTGAGGAATATAAAAGACACTTCAAAATTCTTGCTTCTTATAGGGAAGTATAGAGAAAAAGAAGATTTAAGTTTTGAATCATCATTATTAAGGAAAATGGAATCCTTATTCCTGAAGGTGTCTCATCTACCACTGAAGTGTGTAGACTGCTTCCTTTACTTCTGATGTGTTATGCTTATGTATTAATGCACATAGTTTACTCTGCAACATCCGAGTACTTCTTCCATCCAAAATAGATTTTTATGGGACTTAATAAATATTATAATGCATTAAAGTTTTTATTGTGATCCAGCTCAAAATAAAAAAAAAAAAAATCGCATTTCAATCATCTGTGTTCAAATAAATATTTTATCAGGCTTCTAGTTTACAAGACTACATCTAAAATGACATTACACTTCCACAACTGAAGAATGAATGACATTTAAAATCTATCAAGTTTATGGAATGAGAAAAATAGAAAAAAACTATCACTGGAATAAGCAAATTAATTATCTTTTTCAAATCATCAACTCGGTTACATTTTTCTTTATTCAAACTACCATGTATCAAAAACCCACACATTTTCATTCAGCAAGTCTATCCTTTTCTCTCAACAATTACTTACCATTTCTCTGGTAGTTTTCTATTAATCCATATATAAGAATGTCAGACAGAATATATTGCTTTCTCTCAATCTACGTAATACTTCCTCAAACTCAAGGGTAACAAAGAATATCTTTGCAATAATTAATGCTATTTTTTTTTCCTTTTTTTTATGACCTATGTTACACAATCACTTTCTAAAGCAACTGATGAATGGTTGGAGGCAAGGCTTTATTTCACAGCCACTGATTTGAGTTTTGATTTCTCATCAGATGAACCCTTTTCCTGAACTACTGCTATTACTTAAATTGAAACTTACATAAGAGCAGCAAAATTCAATTCTAATGTCTTTTCTTTCCAAATACAGTCTTGGCTTTGAAGGATTCTTGTTCCCCTCTATAAAGGGCTTTTCACTAATTGCCCTTATCATACTTATAAAAGATAAAGCATAGAGTTAAAATGGCAGCGTGAACAAAGGTCCCTCTCTGCAAAAAAAAAAGCTATGATCTGAGATTTCCTCCGTGCTTGCCCCAGGGAAGTATCTAGGACTCTAATTAGCTCTTTCTGATTGTTCTTAATCTAGGCTGCAAAAAAATATACAGCATGAGTATGCTGGAATGCATTTCCCTGACATCTGCCCCAGGGATTGCAGAGTAACTGATGGTGACAGTCCGGTGGTTACACTGACTTAACTTTTACTGTCTAGATGTTGAATACAGATACAGTTTATTAAAGATTGGAGGGATTTTTTTACTTTGATTTGAAATGGTCTTATATTTTAATTTAAGAGAGCAATATAAGAGAGCATTTGCACTTCACATTGCCTTTTTCCAAGACTGAAACATCACATGAAAAGGAACAAAAATAGGAGAGAGTCAATTTTAAATTTCAGCTCTACATAGGTGCTTATTTTGTTAAAGAGTTAAAGGGTCTGTTAGAAAGAGTATTCCTGCATGTGTGAGTTGCGAACTCTTTGGCACTTTTTTATTTGTGTCTGTTTAAATGCAAAAAAAAAGTTAGCTCTCATAGAAATATTCTGTTATAAATCTTAAATTGTATAACTTGGCTATTTTGTTCAAAAATAACAGGAGCACCGTTAAGAAATCCAGTTCATCTGATATGAATGCATTAAAAAAAGGCAAAATATTTTTCTTTCTCATATGCATTAGCAAATTATCCATATGCATAGATACCATGGCATCCACATTTATGAACTGTGAATAAAACTGTTACCTATATCTTAAAAGTTAACTAAAGTGTTAAAATCATTGCAAAGAAATCAAGATTTAGAATGACTAAAGAAAACATGGTTTCTAAAATAATGAATTTTTTTGCTACCACTAACTTTTAGAATATGATTAAGGAAAATATATCTAGAAATTAAGATCTCTGAGATCAAACAAACAAAAAACAAACAAACATTTTCTTACTCATGACCTGAGATTATAATCTAGAATAGCATGTGAGTTGTTGGCTAAAATCTTCTCCTGTTTATACTATAACTAATTGTAGATTTTCATGGCAATTTTGTCATATTTTTTTTACTTACATGCATTAATAAAATCAAATATCTTGCTTTTACTGAAGATAAGATGGATCCAGCTACAGCATCATGTTCAAATAATAATACATTAAATGTTTAATTTTTATACAATTACTATAATAACTCAACTAATAACTAAGTAATTAAAACATAAAAAAGAATTAGTGTTTTTTTTAACCCTGATTTCTGATGAACAGCTTGTATAGACGAACAAATTACATTTAACTGCTTGTTTATAGATTTTTCTTCACTGCTGCCCAGAGTACAATCAGGACACCTGACATGCATCAGAAAACATATCTACTGATATAAAATGTACAGAACTATGTTTGTTGTAGGAGGGGAAAACACAGACTAATTAAGCAAGATGCCTTAATTTAAACATACTCTTAGGGACAGAGTTCACAATGAAACCGAGGTCTCTTGAAATGCAGTTCAACACATAGAGCATTAGACTTCTTGCCATAGACATGTTTGTTTTAATTTGAAAGCCAAAAGCTTTTTGCTATTGCTATAAGCTATTTTGGGGGAAAAAAAAAAAAAAATCTATCCATTGTTACTACAGTAGTCCCTGATAACATTTGACCTGTACAAACTATGAAAATTTGGCCATATTTTGGAAAGTGTTTATGCCGTAGACCTTTGTCTGACAAAATGATTTTACATTTTGTCTAATCCATAAAAAATTAGGATAATTGCTTGAGGTATAGTAAGCACTACGGTAAAATATGAAGTCAGAATAAACATTCTACAAATAAACACCAAATACACTAGATGAGAATTACATTCTCCAAAGCTGTGAAATTAAATGGTATGACTCAGTTCTCACAATGACTTTCACTTACTTTAAGAGAGTTTTTTTTTTTTCCTGCAGCAATACCTTTCAATTGTCCAACAGAAACCTTAATATTATCAGAGGAAAAAGTAGATATAAGTAGCTCCAACAGAGTTCAGGGAAGGTTATGTAAAGATATATGTTGTTCAATGCTAAGCAGTTAGAGCCTGAATACAACCAACTTCAGCCACTGAGATCTACACAATTATTGAAAATCAGAGAGGCAGCAAGACAAATCAGAAAGGTTCATCTTGCATTGTATTCTTGAAATCTGGTCATAGTTGATTGGTAATTCTTTTTTTTTTTTTAAGATTCCTTTCTTTCAAACAGCTAAAAAAAACCACATTTCTATTTCAGAGCAAAGAATACTAGGCATATAAGTTCCTTATGATAGCTATGAAAGATTACCAGCATGGAACAGCATAACAAATTCCAGAAATTATCCCACATACTACATTTGTGAATATATGCATATATAAAATAATTTTCATAAGTATTTTTTTCATGTATTACGGTTACTTTAAGTAATATTTTAGTAGCATGACATTTTAAAATAATTAATAACTGGTATTTAATTTGAGTGAGGTATCATGCTGGTACCCTGTCACAATGATATCCCTTTAATTGATTCATTAATGTTATGAGGGCTGAAAATACCAAATAAACTTTAATCTGAGATAAATTAATTTTGTTGGTAGTTAAATAAGACAGGAAATTGAGACTGACAAAGTAGGTCCAGCAGCAGAACAGTGGAAGAGTCCTGTAAAACAGTGCCGGAAGCCAAAAGGAAACTCTTACATTCATTATTTCCTTATATTTATATTTTATCTTAATTTCTAAAAAATGTATATAAAAGTTCTGTATAAAAGTTGATCAAAAGAGTCCAAGAAACATGGTTCTATTAATGAAGAGAAACTAAGAAAAAAACTTTTTTCCTACATTTGAAACACTGTGAAGACAATTATTTATCTTATCTTGATTAACACTTAGTTTCTCATCTATGAAGGAAAAAATGTGGGTTTTTTAAGATATATTACATTCCTTTCCAAAGAGAGTGGCTGAGCTGGCAGATCCTTCTGGAGATGAGCATGGACTGTGTCTCCCTATCAATCTGAGCCTCCTCCAGGAGAGACAGATTCAGAAGACAAGGCTCACAAAAGGCAAAGAAAGTAAGAGTTACAAGAAGGAGGCTGCACAGAGCTCCTCACCACTTCAAAGCCAGGCCTGGAGGCAAGGAGATAGCCTGGAAGGCTAAAGGGTCCAAGAGGCAAGACGGTTATAAACTCATCTTATTTTTTTAAAATGCTTTGCCTAGCATTCTTTCTATTTTAAAATAGTTGTATATTGTTCAAAGGATTTTATTTTATTTTTACTTTAAAATCCTTTTAGTCTTTCTTGGGAACTCATGTAAAGGAAGAGATCAAATTTGATTAACCCGAAAGCTCTGTCAGACTCATTGTCCCCTTACAGGATACATCGCAGAGTTTAAAAGGAGAAAACCACACCACATACTTAAATGAGGAACATGGGTATATTATGCAGGCAGACCTAAGGTCTTTCTAGTCTTTTCTGAGTTGGTGGAGTGTAAGCTAGCTCCAGTCCAGAAACAATGTCAGAGAAGTTCCACAGCTACCATGGCAGGGCTTGTCTTTCCTGAGTTTCATCGCTGTAACAGAGCTTTCCGGTTTTACAAGAACTTGGAGTACAACTTGGACTTTCTTCAGTACTCCAGGCACAAAAATTTTGCTGTCCTTCTTGCTAGTCTGCCCTTTGCATGGCTGGCACCCCTTGCCGCCATGTTCCAGATTGTTTTATCTTACATTTGCTGTGCTGTATTTGGAACCTCTGCTTAATTTGACTAGGAACGTACAGGGTAATTTTGTCAGTAGAGTACTGGATGATAACCAATAACCCATGCTAAAAGCTGCAGGGAGCTGCAGGGGTTGGCAGTGACCTGGGCCTGGATGCTGGCCCATCAGGGGCTCCCCGGATCCATCAGGGCAAGGTCTGGCAGCCAGGGCCCATCCCACCTCTCCAGCCAGAAGCAGGGCAGTTGAGGAGCACAGGGGCAGCCCCAGTCCCAGCATTGTCACCTCCCTGGGGACAGTGACAGACTGAGGCTAGGCCAGGATGTGGTCCCATGGTCTGGCAGGGTAGGGCCATGGGGAGCTGCAGACCAGCCCTGCTGCAGCATCACTGGGGCAGGATTTGACAGCCCTGGGGTCTGCAATGGGGTCTTGGGCTGTGGGCAGTTGGGGGAAGCCCATGAGGTGCTAGGCAGGGACCGTCAGGGCTGGTGGTGCCCTCGGGGCCTTGAGAATTGCTGAGACACATAAAACATTGCTGAATCAGTGCATAAGAACACGTTGACTGAAATAGTAGGAGACCATTCACTTTGCTTAACAGCTTAGTGAATGATTTAATTCCTGTTTGAATTTTTGGTTCCCTCTCTGCTAAATAATTCTGTTTATAGAGTAATTAGACAACTACTTAATTGAAATAGAAACAAAATATTGTGTATTTCTAAATTTGTAAATTATAATTGGGCTGCTTATTAAATTGCATTTACATAAATTATATCTTTTTATGTATAACAGGAAACATAGCTAAAGGATTTAGCATTTTGAAACAGCTGTGAGTGAGACAGTATATGCCAGGTACATGGTTATCATTCAGGGGAAAAAAGAGCAGGTTCAAAAGAATTTCCTTTCAAAAGGATTAAAAAAAAATTAGATAATTCAGAGATTTGCACCTTTCAGAAAGTCTGAACAATTTTCCCATATCCCGTGCTCTGATGGCAGGCAGACTTTGCCTTGTTTAAACCTTTTTAATAAATTAAAACTCAAAGTTGAGAGCTTTGGTTTGAGAACTCACTGCAGCATGTTCAGTCATTATTGTTCTTGTCCTACGCAGAACAAATGCAGTTGCAAAAGAAAAGCAATAGACTTAGCAAGGATCCTTTGCCAGTTGGATTTTATGATTCAGTATTGGTAATTTGAATTTTAACCATGAATTCAAGTGAATATCACACTAAAGGATCCTTGGAAAATCTTGTGGTATCCTGAAACATTAGATTTTGCATTCAGTTTTGACTGAAAGAAACTTACAGTATGCAAAGAGCTGTCTTTTGATTACACCTATAAAGAAACCTGTACACATTGTATTATCAAATACATTTTGTCATTAAATATGTTCATAGTAATCTTACTCCTGAAAGGAATATATAAATAAGTCATACAGAAGTCAAAGTTTTGCCCTTTTGGCAAATCTATAACCCGTTGCTATAATATCAAACAAATTCTATAGCCATGTAAAGATGAAACTTAGAATTGAGACTTGGGAACTGAGACCTAGAACTCCTCTATAAAGCCAGAGATTTCATCCAGCATATCCTTCAGTCTAGCATAGCAGTTTATACTTAAAAACATGTTTTAGAAATGTTTCTCATTTCTCAGAGGATTCACTAGGTTCTGATGGTAAGTTACCTTCACAATTAAAAAAATATGCTTTATGTTGATTTTAATTTCCCTCATTTCACAACCACTGGACACTGTTACATCTTTCCTTTTTGAAATACTACTTCTAGTATTGGATAGCTTCTATCTATCTCCTTTCTATGTTGGTAGTTATAGAATCAGGTCAAAATGTTACTGGAGAACAGGAAGGAACAAGTAGTACAGTTCTCAGCTTGCAGATCACTGCTTTAAATCATTGCTTTAAAACATGCTTTATGTACATTTGAGCCCTGTATAGAGATATCCAACTAGTTAACTCATATTAGAATACAGCTAATTTATCCTGCCCTTTAGTCCTGTACCAAAAGATATATGTATCTGAAGGGGGCAGCCACCCTACAGAATGTTACATAAGACCTGCACTTTTAAAATCCAGATTATTGATGGATGCATCATTTTTAAACTAATATTCCACTTGAAGACCGGTGCTTTAATAAAATTGATTTAAGAGCTGCACATAAGACTAATCTTCTTTAAAATAGTAGGATTCAGTTTTCTATTATTAAGTCTCATGGCAACCATCACGCTTTTGATGTAAGTCCAATAGTATTTTAGACAAACCTTAGGGTAAAATAGTGCATCTTTCACTTTTGTGTGACATACAAACACGCCCCTCTCCCGTTATAGAACAGTAATGACCAAACACTCCTAATCCTCTGATGACTTGCTTCTAAATTAAAGCTCTAAAAGGAAAGCATTAAACTGGGCATCATAGGAAACAAATCAGAATTATTAGGAATTCACAACCTTCCTCTACAAGAGTAAATAAGTGTCAAAGGAATAGGGCAATGGTGAAATGTTTAATTCTATGTTCTTGTTATTTTAACAAAAATGTCACAAGAATCAGATCTCATGATTTTTTAAAATGTCTAAGTCATCCTTTTTTTTTTTTCATTAGCACTTTGATAAAATACCAACACTTTCAAAGGATTGTCATTTATGCAAAAACTAGGCTGACTTTTACTTCTAAAGCATCCTAAGATGAAATGAACTACAGTGATTTTTACCAGCTTGAATTCTGAGTCACAAAATGAGCTTAAAAATATAATCAGTTATGCTCAGTAATAATTAACAAAAGTGGTGGTTCTACCACTCATGTAGGTAGAAGAATTATTAAAATTTGCATCTGAAAAATGTTTTGCAGTAAGTTGTATATTACTTATTGTATTAGCCATAGGAAGCTTTCAAAGTAATAAGTAATAGATGAATTAGTTTTTATCCTCCAGATTTTGAGTAAAAGCATTTCAGTTCAAGGCTAGTGTCATTTAAGATTTTTATCTTTTTGCATATTAAAGACAGGATTGTTTCTGTCTTCATCTAAATTTAGTTCTAGAGGTTGTGACATTAGAGCAAATCTAGTTTAATCACACCGGTAGTTTTACATGTAAATTAATGCATGTACTCATATGGAATTACAGCATTAGAGAATCATTAACAAAACCAATGATGGGCATTCCCCCCAGAATATGGCATCCCTAATGAGTTATAATTTGGATTTTAAATGAGAATAAAGTACCAAGCCAACAGTTCTTTGAATATAGGTTGTTTTTAGAGTATATCTTCACTAAGCAGAATATAACTGGAAGTGAATTAATCATTTAACTGCAGAAAATCAAATACATTGAAATAAAACTTGCATGACTGCTCCTTTAAATTTTAATTTAATAGGACAGTTCTCTTGGAAAGAAATAGAATGATGATTGGTTTTAAATCTCTCTTTACATTGACTTGAAGTAGAAGCAAAATTATCCTTGCCTGCCAATAAATCAGATATCCCATTTGCTTGGGAACTTCAGCATATGATGAAGATAGTTACACTCAAAAGTGCATATCATGGACACATCAAAGTGGCAAAGAGCCAAATGAGATACCATGTACTACAAAAGAAAATGGTAAAAAAAAAAACCAGTGTGAAACACGATCATTAAATTTCCATATGATATAACAGGAGACTCAAGGTAGGAGGCTATTTTTTTTGTGCTTTGTTCATATATTCTCTTGCCACCTTCTATCATCACAGCAGGTGCATCAGGATAAAATCTGGTTGAATTTTTGAAGCTGATTGGATAAAGCATATGAGGTAGTTAAACATACATGAAGCATACTAAAAGTGAAAAATCACTGTTCATGCAGTAGGCAAGAGAATCCCAAGCAGAGCCGAGATCCTTGTTAAGAACCAAGTTAATAATTTCCCCTGGCTCAAACTACAGAAGACTCTCTTTTGATCAAGTGTTGGAGAAAATGTAATATTGTAGCCAGCAAAGAAATATCTATTGCAGAAACAATAAGCACGAACTGTAAGATTTATCAATAATTAGCCATATTGTCTTGTCCTCATGATGTGAAGATAATCATTTATGCAAAATTTTCAAAATATTTCAGAACAAAGCTGAAGAGCAAGCATCTCTGTGTTCCCACCGGATGAGCATTTGGAACTTGATTATAACTTACAGGCACTAGGGCAAAATCTTTCTGGTCTTAGCTGTCTACGGCTTTCATCATACAAAGGACACTTGAAGACAAACACTAACTATTTCTGAACAGTTCTACATCAGAAGTCTAGCTCCATTGGTGACTTGCACAGAAATGGATTGGGATACTTCATATCCTCAGGGTAGATATGCCTTTTAATCCTTGCCCCTGCTCCCCTGCCAGTTACATTTTGTTTAGTGGGCTTTAGTCATACTCTGAAGTTGAAACAGGGCATATACACATTAGTGTTCTAAATTTACATCAAGAATGTGCTTCTGAAGTGAAACTCCTAATTGTCCCCACTTACCATGCTTTGATTTATATCACAGAGTAGCTGCAGGCTACACAAACTGGATTAATTCCAGATGAAAGTAAATTGAAAAATGTGCCCCAGGAGCCCACATGTTCTTCAATAAGTTATGAATGTTCAGTCCTGGGGGTGAGATCAGAGCAAGTCTGAAATAAACACACCTTCCTCCCATCCCCACCCAAACAAGCACGGCGCAAACACTGAGTCCTCTATCAATTATTTCACTATACAGACCTGCTTCTACTATGCTTGTCAATGCAACATAGTCAGAGTAACCTAAATACCTTGCTGAAAAGTGATTCTGGATCTAAAGGGCCTGACTTCATTATGCCTTTTATTTTGGAAGCAAATATATATCATGAATTTTAGAAGCTCACATTAACCACTGGAAAAAAAGAGGTACCTACTGTATAAACAGCTAGCCACACTTAACATGAGCAGCCCTGTGCAACTCTGTGAAATAACTACATATATACAAGTATTTATACAAATGTGCAAGTATAAAAGCATGTAAAATGAGGTGTACACACTGAAAAAAAATCCACAAATGCCTGTGACGACACAGGGAATGTCAATATATTAGCTAAAGCTTCCCTTAAAAATTTTTCTTCTTCATATAGTTCTTCAGAATTGTAGGAAGATATTTGGCCTATTGACATTGACAAATTCACTTTGAAAAGATCGGAAATAAATCCTTAAAAAAAAATTCGACCAAATATTTTTGGTTTAACCTGGGAGATGAGATAGGGCAGGAAATGTTTTAGCTAATGTGTATTAGCATTCCAAATTCATAGCACACTTGGAGAGAACACATATAAAGAAAGATATATTCCTTGGGTGATATTTTTTCAGTGTTATTGCTAGAATTTACCTCATGTCTAAAAGATTGGCCATATCTGTGACTACATTTCTAGATCTTCATTTTTTTTTTGTTCATGACATAACTATTTGCTGCCTACTACACAATGATTCATGGTTCTAACATTTTATGTCTTGAGTGCGCCATCTCACAAGTTGTGTCTGCTTCTTTACTGGCCAGCACAGACTGTTTGTCTTGTCTTACCTGGTTGGTAACATCACTAAACTTGGAAAATGTTAGTATGTGATTCATACTAGCATTCTTTCTGCTTGAGTTAGGATTCTTAAGTTATTTACAATATAGTGAGAAGCCAAGGCTGGCAGTTTTGAAATCTGAAAGTGGAGTGATTAAGAAATAATTCAGTGATGTTCATGCAAATATATTCATTATGCAAACAAAGAATAATAATGAATGTTACAAATAATGTTATTTTCATTGACCAACAAACCCTTTCAAACAACAAAGGAGACAAACAACAAAGGTGTACTTCTCACCTTGTCTTTTTTCACAAAGTATGAAATAGATCTATATTTATTTTTAAGCTTTTTTTTTTTTTTAAGCTTGCACAAGTATCTAGAGGTACCAAACTTATTCACCTCAGAACTGCATCAAATGCTAATATCCATACACATAACTTTAATTTTTAAATCCATTTACTGAGAGTATCTGAAAGAGTGGTTTCCCTGAGAAAAGCAGCTTATACATAAGATAACAAAATAACCTCTGAATATTTAGACTCTGGCTTATGATGCCAAGAAAAAAAAGTGATAGGATACTTCCATCTGTGTTTACAAAAGTTTCTTATGCTAATATCTGTGCAGAGTCTGCTCCTGATTGTCAAGCATTCCAGTTAGGATCAAATCCCTAGAAAAGATATTGAGTAGTTCTAACATGTTTTTTACAGTGGTGTTATACACTACCTAGTAAAGAAATATTCAGTAATAGGTCAGAAGAACTGACATGTATAAACATTTTGTGACTGTGTTGTCCGAGGGGCAACAAGAAGCCTGGCTGAGATGAAATGTAATGTCATCACCGGCTGGTAACAGTATTGCCTGTTGTCACCTTTTGACGGGTTGTTATCATATTAGGGGTTGTAAGGGTGGTCTGAAAAATGCAGCATTGGAAAACAATCAATGGCCCACAAACCCTGAGCACTGCACTGAGATCAAACAGCAGTCCTTACATGCAGGTGAGGTTCAGAAGATAATGTGTCATTGAATCCATAGCACAAAAAAACAAACAAACAAACAAACATTTTATTGAAAAATAGATACAAATAAAAGTACATTTATGAGACGTGCTATTAATTTTTTTTACATCATTACAAGAGATGCTTTCACCTTTGCTCAATTTCTGGATACTTCCGAAAGAAAATTCACCTGATGTGCTCCTTTTGGAAGTAGGATAAGAAGAAGAAACTTGGATAAGGGTAGTATATCAAAGGAAACAGAAAAAAAATGTATTCTAAGGAAAGCAGAATAAAAGACAAAGATGTAGACATTTAAAAACATACATCTTGGAACAATCTGTATGAGAATTTAAATATGTTGATTCTGAAATAGGTATATAAGACTTCAACATGAAGATATTGGTAGCACAAACTAAGCAGTAACTACAAGCTCTTAACCAAATTGTTGCTGATTTCTGATTGTACTTAACTCCTAAAAGCCCTGGAAATTTTTGTGGCAACATTCCAATGATTAATTTATTACCCACCAGTTAAACACCAATTTTGCTGTCCATGATACTAATTTTTTTCAGCTGTAATTTCCAGTTCAAAGAATCTATTCTCTTTGACTTCCAAAGGCTCTCTTTTTAGAATAATGTCAGATGAGTCATAGAATCATAGAATCATAGAATAGTTAGGGTTGGAAGGGACCTTTAAAGGTCATCTAGTGCAACACTAGTCCAACCCCCCTGCAAGGAGCATGGGCATCTTCAGCTCGACTTAGTTGCTCAGAGCCTCGTCCAACCTGACCTTGAACGTTTCCAGGGATGGGGCATCCACCACCTCTCTGGGCAGCCTGTTTCAGTGTTCCACCACCGTCATTGTAAAAAATATTTTCCTAATATCTAATCTAAATCTACCTCCCTCTATTTTGAAACCATTACCCCTTGCCCTATCACAATAGGCCTTGCTAAAGAGTTTCTCCTTGTCTTTCCTGTAGGCCCCCTTGAGGTACTGGAAGACCGCTATCAGGTCTCCCCGGAGCCTTTTCTTCTCCAGGCTGAACAGCCCCAACTCTCTCAGCCTGTCCTCATAGGAGAGGTCAGATACGAGTTCTTCAAATGAAAGCTCTATCTTCCATTTAAATGACCTCCAACTACCCTAAAGAATTTAAACTTCTTTATGAGGATGAAGTTTGAGCTTTTAAGTACTGTTCTTCAGTTTCCTAATACAGGTATTTTAGTCGAAGATAATAACCTTCCACATTCCTTTTTTCTTTTGGATGTTTTATAATTGTATATATTAGAGATTTGATTCGTGGCCATATAATGTATTGTACTGCTTAAATCTGTCGTTTCATTTGTGTACTCTGTAATGCACTTGGCTTCTTCTACTATCAAGAAAAAGATGCTTAAATATTCTTTTTTGTAAACTTCAAGAATTTATATTTTTTGTTGAAGTAAACTCCTATGCCAAAGCCTTGGAAACTAAAGAAAAGGTGCATTTTCTTCAGAAGAAATTAACAGTTTGGCAGTATTTTCACTGTAAAACTTCTGCTCTAAAGTAAGAATATTTCTCTGTAACTCTGCTTACCACAACAGAAGTTTTAACCAAATTAAAATTACTTCTATTTTGATTTATCTCAATTTTTACACTTATACTTTTTCACTTCTCAGTATACCTACTTGCTTTCAATTAGGCATGTCTATGGATAAGTATGCACTCATGCTTTTTGTTTACATTTCTTTTCCTGGTAATTAATTTTTTAGACCAATTAGCTTCCTCATAGTAGTTCGTCTCTTTTTTTTTTTTTTTTTTTTACAGAATGTCCTCCAATTTATTAATTCCTTCTTTGATGTTTTATTTTCCCATAATCTTTCTCTCTTTTTCACACTCCTCCCCATTTACACTAATTATTTATTGGGTTTTGTAACAGGAAAAGCCTTATCAGATCCCAAAAAGTGAGTATTTCTGTGCAAATACAACCCAATAACTTCAAAATTTCTTCCATCTTTATATTTACTGACCAAATAATGAAAATGCAACCATGCAGCTTTACAAAACTTCCTGTCCTCAGAAGAAAAACAAGAAACAGGAAATTATGGCAATGAAACTGTTCTTTGCTAGCAAAGACAGTAAAAATATTAATAAAATTTCTCGTTCCACAATTGTTTGAACTGCTAATCATGCCTTCTTTAGCGAAGTTACTTATTAATCATAAACTTCCGTGATTAAAGAACCATAAAGAACCTCTTCAGATTCACGGTTTGATGACTATTCCTGATTTATTTCAATGTAGATAAAAATATGCAGACTAATACAAATACCAAGGGAAAAACAATACCTCTGCTCTGAATCTCACCAGAGACAATTTCTCAGCTATGGTTGTATTCTTCAAAGATGCGTAGGCTTGAAAGATCACAAAACAGCTGTTGTTGCTGCAGGGATGAAAAATAATTTCACCGTAATTATGCAAAAATACATTATAGGAAAAAAGAAGCATCATTATCGCCTTGAGAACTACATAATGGAAAGAAACTTAAAATAACAAGGCATAAATTTTTCGGAATGGGCAAGAGCATCAAGTGCAAGTCCAATGCATAGGAAAGAACCTGCACAGTGCAGTCAGCTATGTGTATTTATGTATCTAAATAATACTGTAAGTCACCTGTTCTGTCTTGTTGTTATTACGTATTGGACTAGGCTATACCATAAACACTAAGACAACCATGTCCCCTGCTCTTCCCACCCCTAACACACACGGATGGAGAACAGCATTACTGTATGCCAGTTTCTCTAATGCAATACTGAAACTGCAGTCAGCCTAGGCATATGCATACTTTTATGACGTACAACTTCTGTGAAGATGATGCTGATAGAGTCATGTTCCCCACACTAGTGCTGCCCGAAGGCTGATATTCATAAGGACATCTTCAGTAATCAGTGTCCATCAATTTGATGACCAATTTGCTAAATCACCCTGCAAGCAATCAAATAAACGGCTTTTTTTTTTTCCCTTTGCTTCAGATCATATAACTTTCAAACACTTTCTAATAGTTTGATGAGTTATGACTTAGACTAATATTTAGCAGGTACAGTAAACCCAAAATGTTAAGGTTTTTTGTTTTGTTTTGTTTTTTATTTGTTTGTTTGTTTTTTGTTTTTTGGTTTTTGGTTTTTTTTTTAATATAGAATTACTGGAGATAAAGGCAAAGTTATAGAACCACAGGAGAAATTTTTCATCTGCTCTCACCTGATTGATACAAAGACTTTAGCAAGAGTATCTCATGAACTATACATATACCACGTTCAAGCCGCAACAAAATCAATCATTTCCTAGCATCAGCTTGATAGGATTTACTGAATCAAAAGTCAGTGGGCTAATGCAAGTCCAATGAAGACATCAAAATTACACTGAGATAATTTGACTGTAACTTTAAACTTAAGTCATTTAGTCCTGAAGGAAAAGTCTTCTTTAAGAACAGAACTACTTGCTAGTCTAAGGTTAAGTAAGAAATAAAAAGCTAAATAATAAATAAAAATACATTTATATCACATCAATTATTGGTTAATTTTCCTTAGTTCCAAGATAGACAATTCAGATTCTAATTTCTAATATGAAATTATTTTTATATATTTTTTACATTTTTACCAGGCATAACTAAGCTAAAAAAGATTAAAAAATAATGAATAAATCAGTTAACATGAAGAGTCCTATGTAGTGTAAAATTTGACATAAATGGTATCTCAGCTTCTGCATTTTCCATTTTTGGTTTCTTTTCCTTATAAGTCTTACAATAGCTTTGTCTTATTGGTGAGAGTAGGGGTTTGGGTTTGAGGGGTTTTTGGTGTTGTGGTTTTTTTTTTCTCTCTTATGTGTCATATGAATTCTATAATAATGGTATAGATACAAATACGGCTATTTAGAATACAACTGTATAGGTAGGTAAACAGTGATTACCAAAATCTTTCTAATTACAGTATTTACATTTCAGTGTTTGCATTTTTGTTGCTTCTCTGCGAATTCAATGGAAAAGGCATCATACCAAATTGTCACAGATAACTGTTATAATGCAGGTCCAGCCACAATTTCACATGTTGCCTTCTGTAAACTGATTAAATACCATCATAACGTGAAAACTACCTGCACTGAATTTAACTGTGGATTTCTCTGAAATCAGTCATAGAACTATAATCATACTTTCTAGTGCTCCAAACTTGTCAGATGCAATGTTTGTTCTATTTGCTATACAATTATGTCATGTTTCTTTTTGTCTTGAAATTTTACAAGAGAAATTTGATCTTATTTCTTTTGTAAGGAAGAATTTACATTTCAAAGGCCTCAAAATACTTAATCTAAAGTGGATTAATTGAATTGAGACAGATAATTTTGTGAACTAGCAGTCTACAAATTCATATGCAGCTGCAGGAATGCAGTTTACCATTCCTCCTTTTTAGCAGATCAGGTTTTGGATGCATATTTGCTGTTGTACTGGTTCAGTGTTAGACATTCAAATACAAACCCTTCCAAAAACTCTCTGTGTCTAACGGATGTTTTCTACTTCTGAATATGAGTCTGTCTTAACTAGAGAGTTGACCTACGTGCATCTCCTCTGCTGCAAAAGTTCTGCTCAAAAAAAATGTTTGAATATAAAAAAAGTTAAGCACCTTCAATGCTCCTCAAATTGATGTCCTAAATGAGATCTAGAGTCTTTCAATAAGCAAAAGAAGCAATATCAAGAACAATTTTCAGTGTCTTTTTTTCTGCTAGAAATTTAACAATGTGCTCGCTTCTTCTTGACTGTAGTAATAGTACATTAAACAGAGAATGGAACCATGCCAAATGAGTAATCACACAACTACAACCATGAATTTTAAGTACAAGCAGATAGACTACAAAAAAGAAGCTATAACACAAACTAGAAATATTTTTTTTAAAAAAAATCATTAAAATCTCCAAAGTCATTTCTGTAGTTCTCATATTCATTTTTTTCCTGCTGATACAGAAAGCATCTGCATAACATAACTTCCAAGTTGTTGGTGTTTTTTTTTTCTTTCTTTCTTCTTTATAAATGCCCACATCTTTAAAAGCAGAAATTTTATAACGGTCTTGTATATCTGATATTATCTTCTTGAATAGCAGAATCACTAAAGCTTATCTGAAAAAGGACAGGTTATATCATCTCTTTAGCTATACTTCAGTTTTGCTCCTCTATGATTAGCAATTCAACACTTACTATTTGTTCTTGCTATCTGGTTACATCATCTTATTTACCTCATCTGCTATTTAAACTAAGACACAAATGAGATCAGCTAACAGAAACTGAATTCTGAACTCAGGAATTCCTCCTTTGCCAGCCAATCCAACTATATTAATGTTTTCACGTACCATACTTTTGTCTCAGTACAAACAAACTTGCAAAAAAAAAAGACCTGAATTGTAAATTAGTTTGTATGTAATTACTGTGATGCACAGGAATCACCAGAGTCTATGTTGTATGAGATTAATTTCTATTCCTTCCAGTTAGTAGAGTACTTTCAAATAAAAGCAAGCCACTTTTTTTTTGCTGTTTGGCAAAGCACAAAGATGTTGAGCTGTCTTCTGGATTAAGTGACATAAAACCTTATTAGCTTTTATCTGTCTGTGTTGTTTTAGTGCTCTCTTTGATTGCTGCAATACCATACTTAATTAAAATTTTCACACTACCAAAGTAATGAAACAAGTGAAGTATCAGCCATTTTTTTTTCTTGAAATAATAAAATAACTTCTAAAAATTGAGGCTTAGAGTAAGCATAGGCTTTCATTTTAAAGTTATTTTACACATGCAAAAAAAAATGCCAGCCTGCTGAGTTCACCTGGCAACATAAAAGCCATCACACACATAAAATAAAATTACATGGAAAAGCCTGAGTCACCGGACTTTATGTTCTTCTTGTAGATTGGTAACTGCTCAGAATAATTAAGCCAACCATTTATTTCAATTGTTTCATTATTCTTTTTTTGCTAAGGCAAATATACTTGAGTGAACTTATTGCCATATCTACTTCTTCCTTTCATGTATTCAGGCCTTCTATTCTCTTTGGCCTTTTTACTTCTATTCAGGTATGCCTCCATGCAATACTGATCTCTCTCTTCAAATTTCCACTCTTTTTTTTTTTCTACTAAGAGAGGCATTCCTTTGCTCTGTTATCCTGCTAAGCCCAGAATATCATCCTTGCTTCACACAACAGCTATCAGCAAGTGTAATATATTAAGTTAAAAAAAAGACCACTATGTACCTATCTGTCTATTATAAGAAGTTTTTTGGTTTGGATTGATGAGTACTTTCCCTATCAGTCAAAGTTTACTTGATTACTTATGTATTTTCATTAGTGTTATATATAGTATTGAACTTGCTGGAGAGAAAAATATACAGTGACTGATAAATTATGTGCTAACAGACATAGGTTCTGAATATTTTACTCCAACGATTTTTCTTTAGGTTCTTTCTACCTACAGCTAATGTTCAGTAGGAACTAAATTAAGTCTACCGGTTACATTCCATATGGGCAGAAGAAGCCAAAAAGTATTTAATTTTTTTTTTTTTTGTATTCTGAACTAGATATTTAGTAAGTAATTAATATCACTGTAGTGTGTTAAAAACAAAACAAAACAAAACAAAACTTAGTGTTTTTGAAGATGTGTTCTCAAACCTCTTTCCAATTCAGATGTTCCTTAAGATTCCAAGAAAATTACTACCAGATTTAGCATCTCAGAGATCGAATACAATCTAATGAAGATAGCACTAATTAGGCTTGTTTTATACTTTTATTAATTTATAATTAAACCTTGTATCATTAAATGCTCTATACTTACTTGAATGACTTTTTCACTGAAAATTAATGCTTGTGCTCCTAGTTTTGGTGTAAGGGGGTTTTTGAAAGGCCTTTTGCTTAGCTGCTTTATTTCTGGAAAAAAATAAAGGCATTACATCTTTGGAGTTGCAGGAAATAGGCAGCATAAGTACTCCAGCAAATCTTCAACCAAAAGATAAGAAAGCCAAGAAGAAGTAAATTGTGTAGTTTTGCACTTTTCCCTCTCAAAAAGAAAACTGACAATCACACATAACTTCAAATGGAAAGGATAATTTTTGGATCTGAATATGTCTGACAATAAAGCAGGAAAAAAAGAGTTAACTATGATTACTTCAAAGACAAAATGTTTGCTCCAAACCAGCAGCAGATCCTGTGTAGTCACAGTACGGTTTAGTAAACTATTAGGAAAATAGCTAATAATTTGTGAGCCTTCCTGCAGCTGAAATTAAAACAATGAGGAGACATGCATAAAAACAGGTTGTCTCCTGACCTATTATCCAGGACGGAGGGGTGCAGCAAGACAGATGGCTCTGAGTAGAAATTTCATTGTACAGGAAACTCTTAAGGTACCTGGCCTTATACTAGTCTTTCTATTATCATGCAAGCCCTAAAATAATTTTGGGGTTGAACTAATGTCCAATTTTTAGTTGTACATAGAGATATAATTTTCTTAGATTATTTTATATTATTAAAATAATAATTAGAAAATTTTAAAGAAATATTATTTCGATCAGACTAGAAACCTAGATACTGGGACAAAATGTTTCCATTTCTGCTTCTTATCAGTTGCTTTTTTTCTCCTAACATTTTGCAGTTTTGAGGGAAGGGAAAGTGTCATAATCATTCACCATATTAGAAATACAGAATCTGCAGTTTCAGGCAAAAAAATGTTTCATTTTATTTACTTCTAACCACACTCTTCTCTCAAGATGAGATATAGAATCATAGAATAGTTAGGATTGGAAAGGACCTTTAAAGGTCATCTAGTCCAACACCCATGCAAGGAGCAGGGACATCTCCAACCAGATCAGGTTGCTCAGAGCCCCATCTAACCTGGCCTTGAACGTTTCCAGGTACGGGGCATCCACCATCTCTTTGGGAAACTTGTTGCAGTGTTCCATCACCGTAATTGTAAATTTTTTTTTCCTTATGTCCAATCTGAATCTGCTTCCTTCTATTTTAAAATGATTACCCCTTGTCCTATCACAATGGTGTACAATTAATTACAGAACAACAACAGAATAGTTAAACATCTAAAAATTTAAGTATATCAGATAATTTTTTTGGTCTTCTTTTTCATTTAGTAGTACAAACATGAACTGGCTTCTAAAGCTTCTCTTCAAGACACATTTTGACAAAAATATACAACCTGACATAAAGAGATGCCCCGAGAACATGAACAATGCATTTCTGGTTCTTCTAATTGTGTTTAGAGGAAATTGGACGTCACCTTTTAACTAATGTAAAATAATCCACATGGTCTAGTATCCCAGTTTACAAACTTCACATCCTTATTCACTTGCCCAGCTCTCATTTTCCTGTAGGAAATGGAGCTATGTACAGTATACAATTTAGTCTCTCACATTTGTTTTCATAGGCTTCAATACAGTCTTGGAATAGTAATGCTCTTCAGTCCCTTACAGCACAAATTGCCTCTTCCATATCAGGTATCTTGTAGTTCATTACTGTTTGTGGGCTAAACAACCAAAGGTTATATGATCGGCTGAAGTGAATCATACTACACACTGTTACCTATTTGTGTTACTTGTGCTTTACTTGGGTGTGTGGTAACATGCTGCAGCTGCTGAGGCTCTGCAGCTGACACCTGGTTGTCCCATCCTGCTCTCTCACCTCCACTGGGCTGGTTGCTTGTGTGGACCTATATAGCCCAATCCTCCTCTTGTCCTTCTCTAGTGACAGGGATAGGGGTTTTTTCCTTCTGCAAAGTAAGTAAGCCCTCCTCATTCTTGGAAGAGAAAGGAAACCAGATGTCCCCATTGCTGTGCTCCAGGTCCCAGTAAGGACCACTTGCTACAGTGACCTCAGACATTGGGTTTGCAGCCCTTTTCACTCAGCAGTGCAGCTGTTGCATTTTTCAGCAAACCATCTCCACTGCTGGTTTCTCAGCATTTTTCTACGTTTAGACCAGTATGAAGGAAAAGTAAGATAAAGGTCTTACAACTGACCTAATTGGAAAAGGAAATATGAGCTTTGCAGTAGGCTACAACTCTTACTAATAGTTGCAGAAGCATTTCTTTATGAAAATAACATTCATAGGATTGTTTTTTTTTCTTTGGTCAAAATATATATGTTTGGAAACGTGGGTTACTGAAGCAGTGGTCCTTACTGTTGGGAACATACTGAAAACACTAACTTTTAACTCTCTGCATGACACTAGTGTCATAGTCCTGCTCAGCATAAACATATACAGTTTAAGAATTATTATAATAATCAGTTTAGTGTTAAAAAAAGAAAATATGTTCTCTCATAGTCCCTTCTATCTCTTATCTGAGCCATACAATAGGCACATTGTGTGGTTTTTGTTTGGGTTTTTTTTTTTTTTTTTTCAATTATAAAGCATATCATCTCTGTCAAGGGGATACTTGCATGAGGCTATCTTAAGGCAGATGCCTCTGGAGTGCTGCTTTGCCTTTTCTCAGCTAGTAATTGCATAAACTGCTTTGGAAGAAAATGCCTCTGAGTAGAAACATAATACATAATCAGCTCAAATAATTACAACAAAAATGCTAACTTGCTGTTTTCACAACATGGATAACAGTCTTGCTTAAGGGCATGGAATGCAAAATCAGTTTTGCATGTCTTCTTGTATTTCAGAATCATTAAAATGTGCTACAGCCTGAGTGCAGAAATAAATGCCTTTGCTGCTGTCTGGAGTGACAACCGGCACGCTGAGAATTCAGCTGTTTCAAAGTGTGGCGGAGCTATCAGCCAGAGAGTAATGTGGGTAATTTTCATAGTTTCTACCTCTGTTGAAATATTTCAGTTTTGAACTCAGGAGGCAGAACAGAACAGCACAATATTTAAATTTAGAGATTCAGAAAAACAAAACAGGAAAGATATATGCTATAATTTGTTAAATTTATGTTGAAATTTAACATATGAAATAAAATGTTTTCCATTTTAAAGCATTGGAATGATATTATATAACAGAATGCATACCATTTAAGCTGTATTTCACATACTAGAAGTGCTTCTATACTCCTAATATTTTCCAAACAATCTATTCTTAAGGCTTGTGCTAGTCTTGGCTAGCATAGAGTTCATTTTCTTCAGAGTAGCTAGTATGAGGTTATGTTCTGGATTTGTGCTGAAAACAGTGTTAATAATACAGGAATGTTTTCATTATGGCTGAGCAGTGCTTACACAGAATCAAGGCCTTTTCTGCTTCTCACATGGCCCTGCCAGTGAGTAGGCTGAGGGTGCACAAGAAGTTGGGAGAAGACACAGCTGGGACAGCTGACACCAACTGACCAAAGGGATATTCCATAACATGTGACATCATGCTCAGCAATAGAAAGCTGAGGGAAGAAGGAGGAAGGGGAGACATTCATAGTTATTGCATTTGTCTTCCCGAGTAACTGGTACATGTGACAGAGCCCTACTTTTCTCGACATGGCTGAACATCTGCCTGCCGATGGGAAGAAGTGAATGAATTCCTTGTTTTTCTTTGCTTGCATATGCAGCTTTTGCTTTAACTATTAGACAGTCTTTATCTCAACCCATGAGTTTTCTCATTTTACCCTTCCAATTCTGCCCCTGTTCTACTGAGGGGGGAGTAGTGAGGGAGCAACTGTGTTGGGCTTGGTTACTGGCTGGGGTTAAAACATGACAAGGTTAGACTTCTACATCAATAATTAGTAAACCCACCTTTAAAAAATATAGGAACTTTGTACTGAAAAAAAATCTGATTTTCTTAAATAATCACAATAACTCTGTACTGAACAATTTCTGATACTATATTTTTTTTTTTTTTTTTTTAATTACCAGTAGCTGCATCTATTCTACCAGCAATTTAGCAACTATTCAATGTGCTGAATCTGGCTATTTGTAGATATTCAATAGAAACAACTCTAGCACGCCAAATATGTACATCTACATATAAATATTGATGCATATGCATATGTATGACCATACATATTGCTGCCTGAACCATCTATGAGGAAAGGTATTTGCAGAATGTTTGCAGTTTCCTGTTCTTATTAACAGTTTATCAAGATGCCTCCATGCTACTGCTATTAGCTGACTAAACACTAATTAGCATATACTGATGCTCAGATTATTCCAGTTAAATATAGTAAAATAGTCCAGTTTCAGTTTAGTTTCTTCTAAATGGGAGTACTCCTTCTTCTACATCCAAAAGAAACACTCACATTCCCAGATCTGTTTTCTCTTCTCCCAGCTGCTAGATAGTTCTTTTGCTCTGTTATAGCAGCTCTTTAGTTCATTCCTCTGCTCCTTTAATTTCTTGGGAAACTAATGCAAAATTATTGATGCTCTCTTCTTTCCTTTCTTCAGTTATCTCTTTTTTTTTTTCTTTCTTAGCATATTAAATACAGTACATTAGTTAATTAAAATATACAGAGGTATATGCAACCCTGATATGACTAAAAGGGTTGTACTGTCATGGGCCTCCACTGGCATTGTGTAACACAGGAAAGTGTGACTTAGAAACCCAGAGAGGAAAGCTAATGTCCCTTTGTTCAAAGATCCCCTCTTTCAAACTGCTCTTCCAAATACCAATGCTTCTTATGGGGCAGGAGGAAATGCAGAGTACCTTCAGCAAAATGTAGCATCCTCTTCATACATTGCAGCTGTATTGAGTTTGTGTGGCAAGATATTGGTAGTGGTGGGGGCTGTAGGCGTGGCTTCTGAGAAGCTGCTAGAAGCTTCACCCATGTCCAACAAAGCTAATGTCAGCTGGCTCTGAAAAAGACCCACTGCTGGTCAAGGCTGAGCCCATTGGTGACAGTGGTAGCACCTGTGGGAATAAAGTATTTAAGAAGGGGAAAAAGTTGCTGTGCAGCAGAACTGCAGCTGAAGAGAGGAGTGAGAGTGTGTGAGAGGAACAGCCTTGCAGACACTAAGCAGAGGAAGAGTGTGAGGAGTCCTCCTCCTGAGGAGGAAGGAGTGACAGAGGTAACGTGATGAACTGACTTCAACCCCTACTCCCTGTCCCTCCGTGCTTCTTTGGGAGGGAGGAGGTAGAGAAAATTGGGAATAAAGTTGAGCCTATGAAGAAGGAATGGTGGAGGGAAGGTGTTTTAAGATTTTGATTTATTTCTCATTATCCTACTCTGATTTGAGTGGTAATAAATTAAACTAATTTCCTCAAGTTGCCTCTGTTTTGCCTGTGATGGTTGTTGCTAAGTGATCTTTCTATCCTTATCTCAACCCATGAGCCTTTTGTTATGTTTTTTTTCTCCCTTGTCCTGCTGAGTATGGGAGTGATAGAGTGGCTTTGGTGGGCATCTGGCATACAGCCAGAGTCAACCCACCACAACAGTTAATCTTGTTTACTGCAGTAGCTGCATGTAAGCAATGCTCAAGTGTCCAAAATAGTAATCTGTCTGTATCCTTTTTTTTTTTTTTGTCCCTAACATAATATATATTTTTTCAGCAGAGTACAAACTTTAACTTCTGCAATTTGGCATAGTTCTATTTCCTTAAATAGCTTAATGCCTGTAAGAAGGATCTGATCCAGAGCAATTACCTCAAAGGTTTCTTTACTTGCTACTTGTTGAATTGAAAGTATACACTCTCAAAAAAGTTCTGTAAACTCCTGCTAATTCCTTTACTTTGTGAGACCTGACACGGAAGAAAGTTACCTGTGCTCAGAAAATCACATGGCATTGCACTGTATATGATGTACAGAGGCCATCTTGTTCCTGCTTGGTACTTTAATATAAAACTTATTTTATGCTAAATAGGGATAGGCCCTTGTCTAGATTATAATAGGAAAGACTGGATAAAAGGGGCCCACAAGTAGATATAAAATTGTACTGCATGCAGAAAACCATAAAATTCAAAAGTTTCTTGATAAACTTCCTTCACATTTCCATTGACAGCAATTCAAAATCAGACAGTCACTGGAAATCTCCTGGTGCCCAGCTTTGCAAATATACTCCAATTGCAAGATACCATCTTTCCAAGAAAGATTAAGACTGAGAAGCTGATATTTGCTGTATTTTGTGTCCGCAATTAAGAAGATGCCGACAAGACAGAAATAATTTCTCAGTCTAAACTACTAGGGTTATGTAATGCAATTAAAATTTGAGGCTAAAAAGAAAAATGGACGAGGAAATTAAAATTTTAAAAGTCCAATCCAATACATTACTTATGGGATTTACCGTATTTATGTACTTTGAACATTTTGTTACATATAAGAAATTGAAAGTCAGGCCAAGAACCATATTTGGGTGAACAAGGTCAAGTATATTAATGGATTTTGTACACAAAGATAACATAATACTCGTTCACCATGGCCTTACTGAAGTACATTTGGGAAAATGGTTTAGTTACTAGTACAATTAATTTCCTCTAACAGCGTTGGTAAGGTACATTGCAGTGAAGAGTTGGACAGATCTGTCACCGTGCTGCGTTTGTGACTATAACAGAAGATCAAACCTGGCAAATTCAGCAGTCTGGGACTTCTCAGGGTACATTTCACACAGGCCTGTCAGAACTGATAGAAAGTGCCTGCAAGAAGTGAAGAAAGCTTGATCGCTGAGATTTCACTGCTGTAATTGGAACCTTGGCAGAATGGAGTCCTTTGTGTATTTTAAGAGTATTTGGACTGATAATTGTGGTGTAGCTATAGCATAGCTACAATGAAAATGTGAACAGGCTTAAGGTAGGTAAGGACACAAATACTTGTACAATTGTCATTCTACGTTCCAGGAAAGCAGCTACATTTTCTGGTAGCTGAAATACTAAAACAAGGCTGATCAAAACTTAAAGTAAAATGGTGAGAATAATTTGCCAAAGTCCCAAGAACTAAAAATTCCTGCCAGAAAGCCCAGAAGGCCAATATAGAATCCACAAGACAAGGAGATAAAGTCACTTTTCCCACTCCTGGCTGCTGGGAAGGTTCCCATAGCAGAAACTTTTATCTAGCACCTGACACAATAAATGGCTTTACATCATTTGTTGTTTACCAGCAAGTGGCTTGACAAGTCCCATATAATTTGCCGTACCACAATTACTACTGTCTTCCACACTGTGTTCCACCGACAGTGCTTATAGCCATAAATTTTACTTGGATAATTAATCACTTGACTAAACAGATATTCTTTCTTAATATTTGTTACAGATATGGATCATTTGTTTTCTTACTCTTGTGATGAGATTTTTATAAACACATTTATTTGATGTAAATGTTGTCTGTATAATGGGATAAGTATGATATGCTTCAAACGGATGTCTTTAACAGCTGTATTTAAATAAAAGTGTTTGAAAATACAATTTTTATGATATGTTAACAAATCACACTTACTTTTCTGATAACAATGTATATTATTGATTCACATAATTTTTCTATCATTTGAATTTTCTGCTTCTTAATTACCTGATATTTTATTATGTTAGGCTCTGGTTAGATTTTTTCCATAAAACAAAATAAGTAATAGTGTTTCAGTAACAGTTCATTCTCTGTATTCTACAAAACCCCTGTATGCTCACTGAATTTTTGACAGAGAGAGGATGCCAATAAGGGGAATAAGGTACAGCAGGACAAAATAGAATCATAGAATGGTTAGGGTTGGAAGGGACCTTCAAAGGTCATCTAGTCCACCCCCCTGCAAGGAGCAGGGACATCCCCAACTAGACCAGGTTGCTCAGAGCCTCATCCAACCTGGCCTTGAACGTTACCAGGGATGGGGCTTCCACCACCTTTCTGGGCAACCTGTTCCAGTGTTCTACAACTCGCATTGTAAAAAAAATTTTTCCTAATATCTAATCTAAATCTAGCTCCCTCTAATTTAAAACCATTACCCCTCATCCTATCACAACAGGCCCTACTGAACAGCCTCTCCCCATCTTTCCTGTAGGCCCCCTTGAGGTACTGGAAGACCGCTATCAGGTCTCCCCAGAGCCTCCTCTTCTTCAGGCTGAACAGCCCCAGCTCTCTCAGCCTGTCCTCGTAGGAGAGGTGCTCCAGTCCTCTTTTCATCTTTGTGGCCTTCCTCTGGACCTTCTCCGGCTGGTCCATGTCCTCCTTATGTTGGGGGCTCCAGAACTGGACACAGTACTCCAGGTGGGGTCTCACCAGAGCAGACTAGAGGGGGAGAATCACCTCCCTCGACCTGCTGGCCACATTTCTTTTGATGCAGCCCAGGATGCGGTTGGCCTTCTGGGCCGCAAGGGCGCATTGCCAGCTCATGTTGAGCTTCTTGTCCACCAGCACTCCCAAGTCCTCAGGGCTGCTCTCGATCCACCCTTTGCCCTGAGGAGAAGGACTTTTCAGTCCTTCAGTTTCAGTATTCTTTTTACTTGACTGTTGGTGATCATGACCCACATAATATTACTCCTTTTGTGCTGTATGTAGAAGATTAAACTGAAATTTGCAAATACAACAGTGTTAAAGAGCGTCTAGAGTAACAGCTGGATATATTTCCCCTTATAGAATAAAGAAGGAATTACATAGTGGGCTTCTGATTATGTGCAGCCAAGTCAAACTTAGTTTTATTTGTCCTGAAAACTAAATAGCGTATTCTGTGTTCCTATTGATAGCTTTGAGACAATTTAGGACTGAGAAATACTAAACCACTAGTAAAATACTTTATTAGTAGTAAAAGAAGAAAGACTATAAGCTATATGGGGGCAGGGGGGAAGAGAAAAGCTGCTCTGTATCTGATTTGAATAGTCTTGAGTGACATGTTAATTATTTATGAATAGAAACATTTTAAAAGGAAAATTAAGGCAGTACTTAGAAATACTCATGGTCTCTGATACTTTTTGATCATAAGAAGGTTTATTCCAATTCCTGTGTTTGCTTACCAGAAGCTACAACCAGCTTTACCTAGAAAATTACATTTTCTTTTCCCCTGCCTACTGAAACAGAGTACACTAATTAACATTAATACATCACAATTTGAAATTTATCTACTCTAAGACAAGAAAAAAAATATATGAAGATTTGAAAAACTTCATGTTTTACACAGTCTCCTTTGAAAGCAACATATCAACCCAAAACTTCTTTTGCAGATTTTGAGTTAAGAACCAAGATGAGGGTGAGAGTATATTCGCATGAAAAATCTGAATACAGTTCATCAGACATAGAGGAAGAAATAGAAGATGCTTAAAAATGTTCAGTGAGTGTCCATTAATACAAAATATACTACCCTGTCTCCAAAGCTTACCTTTACTTTAAAATCATTTTTCAAACAGAATACATTTGCTGAGTTCCTATTTAACTGGATATTGCTCTGGTATTTGCTCTGTGGCAAAGCGATACTGGCAGGAAATGTGGAGATTGCACCTTGGTTCTTTCCATACGGAACATAGTTTCAGTAATTAAAGGGCATAGGAAATTCTAATGTACTGTAAAGTATTCTAGACCTGAAAAGAAAACCAGTGCAGGGGAGGCTTAGAGAACCTTAAGGGGTCATTTAATCTGTTCTTCTGTCCCAAGAGAGAATTGGGCATTGCTACATCACTTCTGTCAGATATTCACCATCTGTTCTAAAGGCTTTTAATGACAGAGAAATCCATAGCCTCCCCAGGCAATCTATTACATTTCTTGCTATGCTTAGTGACAGAAGAATTTCTCTAGTCTCTAACTTGACATCCTGGCTGCAATTCAAGTCCATTTTTTATTGTTCTATACATCATAGAAAATGAAAAATAAAAGAAAAAATATTAAAGAAAAAAAGACTATTACCTTACTCTTGGCAAAACTTTACTAAAAAAGCCCAGAGGAATTCAGTGTTCCCATTCTCATTCTGGAGATTCTCTCTGTATCAGTCTCCATCTTTCTGAACTTTTTCACTAAACACTGTGGTATTACTCCAGGAGAAACTTTACTGATGTTGAGTAGAGCTGAATGATAATATTATACATATTATACATATTGCAGCCTAATCTTCTAATCATGCAAAAAAAAAATATAAGGCTTACTATTTTTAAGCATTATGGTGGTTTTGATTCATTTTTAACTTATGATGACTTCTAAACCCTCAGAAACCTTTCTGCAGAACTCCTACCTAGTCATTCATTTCCTTCGCGGTTTGAGTGCAGCTGGATGTTCATACGTTAGTATTTTGTAGCTCTCCTAAATAAAATAAGTGTGGGGTTTTTTATTTGTTTGTTTTTAACCATTTTGTTAAAACAATCTTGATTTTTGTTAAGATTGTGGAATTCTAACCTTGTATTTCAGCCCATACACACTATCCTTAAGTTTGATGTCACCTGAAATTAAGCCTGTACTCTTTTCAATTGGTCAGATTATTTATGAAATCACTTGTCATTACCAGACTAAAAACCAACCTGTTAATCCTAATTCCATTTTTCTGAAACATCAGTAAATCCAACACAAAACCCTCAACTTATTCTATTTCATTACCGTAATCATCTCATTGCAAAGTACTAATTTGCATATTACAACACTCTAGATCAAAAACTTGAGCAAGGAGAAGAAATACTAAACAAGAAGTTCTACTGTGCTAATTCTTTTCAGAACCATGGAACTTTACATACACTGGCATCTTGGAAAATGTAGATACTTAACACTACAATGCATATTCTTTCCCCTCCCCCCTACTCTAAGCTATGAATCTCAACTGCAAAGCCTGGACCCAAGAAAAGGAAATTATGGAATCATAGAATGGTTAGGTTTCGAAGGTCATCTAGTCCAATCCCCCTGCAAGGAGCAGGACCAGGTTGCTCAGAGCCTCATCCAGCCTGGCCTTGAACGTTTCCAGGGATGGGGCATCCACCACCTCTCTGGGCAACCTGTTCCAATGCTCTACCACCCTCAGTGTAAAAAATTTCTTCCTAATATCTAATCTAAATCTACCTCCCTCTATTTTAAAACCATTACCCCTCGTCCTATCACAATAGGCCCTACTGAACAGTCTCTCCCCATCTTTCCTGTAGGCCCCCTTGAGGTATTGGAAGACCGCTATCAGGTCTCCCTGGATTCTTCTCTTCTCCAGGCTAAACAGCCCCAACTCTCTCAGCCTGTCCTCATAGGAGAGGTGCTCTAGCCCTCTCATCATCTTCGTGGCCTCCTCTGGACCTTCTCCAGCTGGTCCATGTCCTTCTTATGTTGGGGGCTCCAGAACTGGACACAGTACTCCAGGTGGGGTCTCACCAGGGCAGAGTAGAGGGGCAGAATCATCTCCCTCGACCTGCTGGTCATGCTCCTCTTGATGCAGCCCAGGATGTGGTTGGCCTTCTGGGCCGCAAGGGCGCATTGCTGGCTCATGTTGAGCTTCTTGTCCACCAACACTCCCAAGTTCCTCTCCTCAGGGCTGGACTTGATCCATTCTCCGCCCAGCCTGTATTTGTGCCTGGGATTGCCGCGACCCAGGTGCGGGACCTTGTACTTGGCCTGGTTGAACTTCATGAGGTTGGCATGGGCCCACCTCTCCAGCCTGTCAAGGTTCCTCTGGATGGCATCCCTCCCCTCCGGTGTGTCCTTCATGAATTATTGTTCATCCTAATTAATTTTTTTATATAACTCAGCTCCCACTTTTGATAGGTCATCTCTTATGACCCCAAACTATAGCATTTCAGCTCTCTAAGCTGTATACTGTGTATGTAAAACCTACTCATAACGCAGCATTAGGTCAGAAGTATTAATTTTGTCTCAGAATTTAAGAAAAAAAAACCTGCCATATCAAGTGTGTCCCTAAATGAAAACTTCTTGCCATTAGAAGGGGGAAAAACATAGAAATGGCAAGGAAACAGCCAGGTCTCTAAGAAAATGGACAATATTTCCTTATAAGGCAAGAAATATGTATATATTTTTGATAGTTTTTATATAGATCTAGGACAGCAGAGCTTCAAAAATTTTAAAGGAAATTAGAGTTTACAAGAAAGGAACTTGGTAAGTTTTGAATATTGCTAATGAAGACCAAATTATGCATGAATCTTCCTGTCTTGTTTGTTCTTGTGATTCTGACCATACATAAAATGAATCCTTAGGCGGAAAGGGAAGCTTTTGTACCATTCATTAGTATCTTAAATGAAAATGCAGTGAATGCAATGTTGCTAACACATTTATGGACAAGCAATTGTTTATGTGTTAAAAAAAAAATATTTTACTGTAACAATAAAAATAATAGGAGTCCTGAACACAGTGGCTCTGAAAAAAAAAGATAGAGAGTAATTTATAGTTTTTACATTATTACATTTTCTAATGGCAGGTTGACTACTTCAGTGCAAAATGTTTCTTTGGTGGCTTTTTTTTTCTTTTAAATTATCCCACAGTTTCTTTTCTACATCACCCAATATGTGAAAAAATAACATAGACTTTTTTTTTTTTTCTGAAAAGGTTGAAAATCAAGAATGAAATGACACTGTAGTGAAAGAATTAAGAAGGAACACATGAGAGGAAGACCAAATTTCTTATAGAACTTGCAACAAAATAATCTCTAAGTGTGATAAGTTATCTGTAAGATAGGCAGGCAAGAGAAAAGTATTAGCATATGTTTGACCAAGAAAACAATGATTACAAATAAGTAATACTCATAAATACATCTCTGTTGTGGGAACCTGTGCAAAGATACTTTCTAGATGAAAAATGAGTCAACACATGAAAACAAATTAAAAAAAAATTAATTGTATATACCTAATCATTTTGCCACTTTCAGAACACTTGAGATTTTTATTCCATGGCATTTTGTAATTAAATTCAGAGAAAGCAGAATCCAATCTACAGAAGCAGTGAATTCTGTAGAATGTTTTGCTTTATGGTTCTGAGTAAGAGGCTAGCCTAATTTAGTAGTTTCCTAGTTTCCTCTCCAGCTTGTGGCGGAAGGAGAGTGATAAAAATTTCAGATGTGTATAAGGGACTCTGTTTACAAGCTTACTTGACTCCTACATGTTTCTGAAATACAATATGACTTTATTTCATGTGGGATTTGTCTGTATATCAAAAGGAAGTGCTAGTATATGACTGTAGCAACTGAAAGATGTCACTAGCAGTAAAGTGGCAAGACTATTGCTCATACTAGTAAACCAAAAATCTTGGGAAGGACCTTCAATATGCTTTCTCATTGACAGTAGGAGCTAAAATGACTCCCACTATAGCTTTGCTAATTTTTTTTTTCTCTGTTGTTTCATTGCACTCTCACAGATCCACTTTTGATGTGTGCGTATACTGTTAGACATTGCAAAGCCAGATATTTTTAAAGCCTGTATGAGCATATTATAAAATTAATCACTGAACTTCATTGCATACTCTACCATTGGCTGACAATTTACATCCCTAGATGCAGTTTTCTGAGCAATTGGCCCAAGTTTCTTTTGCTTGTGGAAACATTGCCAACTTTCTTTTGCCCAGTTCCATATCTGAGAAACATAATCACAGTATCTCTTTGCCTGAGATATGCTGTGCAGAGGATTAATATCTTAAGGGTTTATAAATTCTTAGCTGATATGGTCAGCTGTGTACACTTTGGACCTAGGTTTGTACTGTATTTGATTGATGATATCCTTAGAGAGTCGAAACTTTGAGGTAGAACTGCTACCTACTACATTTCAGAAGTTAATATATCAACAGACATCAGAAATTTTGAGCCTTTAATGCAACTTGTTTTACAGGGATATATACACAAATTAGAACTAGATAAATCTGACAATAGGGAAATCTCAGTACTGTTGTGTGAGAGAAATTAAATGAAAGGTTATTTTTGCATGGGAAAAAAATACTTACTCTCCTAAATTCATACTCTAATGGTGCAACCTTTTGGGTTGAATCATCTTCCAGTAGTCTTTTAGACATGTGTAGGAAAATTTGCTCCTTTCCATCATGTCCTTTGAATGTGCTCTCTGCATCAGATGTGCCAACATGCTTTGGGCTCAAGTCTGAGTCCTGCTGCAGGCTCCCAAATGACTGCTTTTACCTCCCTAACCACCTCTGTCTACAACGGAGAAAATGTTTTGATTTTCACATGCTTGGTGGCTCATAAGGAAGGTGTGGTCTTCCCCTCCAAATCTTCCAGCTGATCCCAAGTGCAAGAAAGCAGCAGAATTATTTCTGACTGTGGAGATGCTGTGAAAAACAAAATATAAATAATTCATATTTCATATTTTGAAATTCTTTGCCTAACAAATAAGTATAAGATGAAAGAGAACAGTTTTTGTAACTAAGTCAACACTGTTATAACTTTTTAATTACTATTTAGAGTCTTTGCTTTAGGTAGTGGAGGGGAAAAGTGGTTCTGTGAATCTGTAACCCTCTGCGCAGTAATTTTTAATGAATGCAATACATTTGAAAATAAGCTAATAAACTAAAACAGTATTTGGGTATTTTTTTTCTTGGGAGCAGGTAACTAATCGGAAACAGATACAATTACAGTTCTTGCCATTGAAATATTTTAATAATGTGATTTATAACCAAGATTTTGCAGAATTGCTATGTGGACAATAGTTTCAGTTTTTCCTCAGTTTCAGTTGTTATCTCAAATCACATTGTGCATGTTAGAGTTTCAAGAAAGAAAATATTACCTCATCACTTCATTTGTATTTTAAAAGTTCAATTAGACAAACTTAAGTTTTAAGAACTTCAGTGGTCAGAAAACCAATTCTATAACTTGGTTTGTACTGCAAATGGATATGAAAACTTGATGTTGTTAAAATGAATACATTAATTTGATGATTTTGTACCCAAAAGATTTATTAAAAGCTTATTTTATACTTTATATTACCACATTACATAAAGCCATTTGACGAATATGAGGGGTCTTTCTTAGTGTTTCATTGTTTCTTTATTGCAATGATAGTTTGGGGCAAATTGAAGAAACTGTAGGAAATGTGAGTAATATATATCTCGCTTATCAAAGAGAACATAATCAAATTTATTATTCTTCACTGTTCTTTACGAAAATCTGGGGTAAAAATGTACTTCAAATTGTTGGCAACATTTTATTTTATATTTGAAAGTTATACATGTATAGAATATTTTATAGAGGAGACTATAATGGCAATTTATAAACGGATTTCAACTTTGTCGTAATAAATATAGGAATTACAGCTTCACAGAAGCTATAAATGAGAAATCTTCTGAAAGAGAATGATAACATCTCCTTTCTCTGTACTATAAGTACCTTCACAGTCACAAAAAAAAAAAAAAGAAAAAAAAATTTAAAAAAGAAAAACGCAAAACTAATTGGATTAAAGAATGTAAATATTCCAGGTATGAGATGTAATGATAATCAGTCAACAGGGTAATTTCATTATTTTTCTGTGGCACTATAACCAGCAAGGCTAGAGTAACTTGAGACTGTATTAGGAGATTCACAGATTGCAAATACTGCCCTCTATGGTAGGGTTTTCCTAAGAGGTGGTTTTGTTTCCAAAAATCCAGATCTAAATTGTGCCTCCTGACTCATAAGAACATGAAGTCTCTTGTGCTTTCACTTCTCTTTCTTCATTTAAATAAGGTCTATCCTACATATTTCTTTTTCTTCTTTCAGCTATTCCATTCTTCCACCTTAACCTTCCAAGTCTCTCAAAACCTACTGTGCAGTTTTAAATCTATTAGATTATTTGCAATCAAATAATCACGATAAAATCCATCATTGAAATAATAATTTGTAAATTATAAGATCCTATAGTGATTAATATGTCTCTAAACATTTTATAAAAGGCAAGGTAGTGGATCTTTGGTTAGACTTTCAATTTAAACCACATTAGCTGAAATGTGTCTTCTATATCTCCTTCTATGGAAATCCATCTTTTTGAGAACTCAAGAACTGTGGGACAAAGACGCCTTTCAGATCTTTCCAGAGTGCTAACTTTAGCTGATACTGTTTTGCTGTTGCTATCAATCAGTAACACATACTTCCAGAGAAAGCAAAAGGAATCGACAGATCAGTCTGTATCCATGGAGTCCATAGGCAGGGGCAAGTATAGACTGTGACTGAACTGGAAGCTAGCATCCTGATAACATGTCTCAGTCAGGGACTCAGTCAGATCAATGCTGAGCTGAAATGGGACTCTTTAGCCCATGAGTACAAGATCCCAGTGGTGGGATCTCCAATGGGTAAAGACCTCAGTTGAGGCTGGTGAGGACCATTAAGGCCTATTAGTGCACTCAGGACCCTGACAGCTCTATTAGAGACTCGCTTCAGTACAAAGTGCTCTATGGTGTTCACCCCCCAAAATATCACACAACTATTTTATCATCTGTCCATTTTAAAATCAAAATTCTTGGCCTCAGTACTTTCCTGAAAAAATGATGTTTTGTAAAATAGTGGTTGTGCTTGTTCATTTTTAGTGTTATTGATTACCTTGGTGTTACGTTCCAAGACAGAGGATGAAACCTTTCTGAACATTCTGTGTGACATGTTGTGTATGACCTTTTGTTTGCTCCAGATACTGGAGTATTTAGTCTAGTCACCTGTCACCCAAGGTCCTTAAGTTTCATCTAGTTAGTCTCTATCAGGTCTCCAAACTTTGTTATAGTTATAGTTTTCAGGAAATCAAATTGTGGTGTTTTATTGGCAGGAAACCAAGGCTAAGAGCTACACAGCAGAGACAGAGATGTCTGAATGCCTGAATTTTAAATACTTACTACAGGGGTGTCTGTTCTCACTGCCTCAGCTATCAATGTAGTTCACAAAAGAGCAGGATTCATTCAAGCACGCAAAGAAAAAAAAAGAAAAGAAAGAAAAGAAAATAGAGTAGGCAGAGGACTGTCTAAAAAGACCAGTTAGAAAAATCTAATAAAAGGTGATAATCACCTCCTCAGAATTTACTCATAGACAACACCAGTCTTGATTAAAATGAGGGATCTGAGTCAGCCCATCAGATGAAATTATGGCCCCTTCACACATGCTACTAGTCAAGTAATTAGAGAAACAAGCTAGCACATTGAGGGCCTAGGTTCAAATTCTTCCTCTGCGTAAGGTAATTTGAGCCCCCAGGTCCTACCTTCCAGGAGATTGAGCAAAATATTGAGTTTTGGGATATTTTTAGTAGGTGCTCGTTATCTCTCACACTGAAGTTATTTTACTTTTATTAGAGCAATTAAAATTCTTTCATGTAGGTAAATAAAGATCCATTTCTGGAGTTTCAGGCAGTCTTACAAGGGGAGAGTCAAGGTCCATTTAGTGAATATGTAAATTTTCTAACAGATACATACCAGTGTTAAAAGGTTGTTCTAATATTGAACTGTCCTCCTAGCTGTAGGCAAAGGCAATGCTAAACATGCCGAAAAATATGATGTCTGATTGTTACAGCTGTGCAAATAAAGAAATAAGAGCTTGAGTATATGACTGTTAAGTAGCAAGATAAACAACTAATGAGCAAGATATTTGTACTTCAAAGGACTAATGAGACTATCTATAACTCTGATGGTAACATGCAGACTTTGAAATGTCCCAAAACGTCTTTTAAAGGACACATAGTCTGAACAGAACATATACCACAACTATTAACAGGAGCCGAGTTTCATACTGAGCATATGGTTATAGTTAATTATTAATACTTTCTTGGAAGACATTACAGAAAATGCTATGCAGTAGGAAGACCCACAGTAAAGTGCAGGAGAAAATAATACAGTTGATAAAGAGCAGGGCTGTATTTTGAATTCTTGGATTGAAGTTTCTAGACAGATGACTTCACTGCATCATTGCCCAGTAAGTATTAAACAAGAGTTACACTTCCTACTGCTTTACCACACAAAAACAAACAGTAGAGCTTTAACATAAAATTCAGCATCAAGCCAATGTTTGTACTGGCAAAACAATGAGTGGCTTTGGTTCTTTGAAAAGACAGGAACAGGAACAAAAAGTGCAAGCATCTGAATCCTCTTTGGCAATAGTGGGCCAGGAGTTTCTGGAGAGACAACAGTACATAAAGCATTGACAACAACCAGTGGCAGAAACAGAGATTACAAGCACCCAAGATAGATTAAAAGGACTTTATTTTAAGGTTGTAGTTGTCTTAATGCCAACTTCTAGCTCTTGGAAATTATCATGCTTTTGTTGTGTGTCTTTTTGGTCTGTTCATTTAAGGAATATATCATTCTCTTTCTCTCTCTTTTAAGACTTGTTTTATAGCTTCTGTGCCATTGAGGTGTGCTTTCTGTTCAGCCTTTTTTTTTTTTTTTTTGACCTTTCTGAGTTATTCTTTAAAACCAAATAAAAATACCACAGAGACAATTTCATCATAGTTTTGACAATGCTATTTACAGAGATAAGATCAGTCTTGTGTCTGCTTTTTAAAATAATCAAAGGAAAAGTTTGCCTTTTTAAAAAAAAAAATAAATTATCTATTAGGGTTTCATGTTGACGACACTCTCTCTGACATCCTTACCAATTTGTCGTTTTCTTTTGAGATATAAATGATAGAAGACGACTTGCAGTCTTGGTTCCCAGTGTACTACATTGCATATGACTGTGTTAGAAATGTATTTTCTTAAACTTTTAAATTATGATTCAAGTAATTATGCAACAGTACTTTATCTCACTCATAATTTATTGCCTCACCAGTCACCAGCAGTCAAGTTACACCAGCAATTACTTCATACAATTGCTTAGATGACTGATGGTTATGTACCACTCTTTTGCATGCACTTCTAAAGAGAGAAATAAAAGGCTAGTTTTTCTTTGCAGAACGGAAGAACCTACAATGTAACATGGGTAACTAAATCACCACTTTACTGACTGTGTCTGATGTTAAAGCACCAGTTATAGGCTCATCAGACACTTCCAATAGTAGATATTAAGTCAAGGGCTTAAAATAAAGAAAAATTGGAAAGGGGTAGGAAGTGGAAAAAAAATGGCCATTAAAAACTACTACCAGATTTGACATAGTCCTTACCTTAAAAAAAGCTTCTAAAGACATACACTATAAACAAAAATATACACTTTCATGTTTTTTCCTCTTCTGCATTGCACTTGCAAAGTTTTTCCTTAACTTTGATGAGTACAGACTTTAATCACGTCCATTCCTTTCTGTTAAGAGATGTCCCGCTTCAGAGATTCTAACATCTGTCATCTAATAAACAATTTCTTGTATGTTGAGCAGGCAAGATCCTACTCTTGAATTGCTTTGTATATCCTTGCCACATTAGGCAAAGCAACTTGAACATTCTCAGCCATCACAAAGCTGATTTTATCTTGAAGCTGCTTTAAAATTGAGTATTAGCAACATTCACATTCCTAATACAGAAACTGTAATTAGTGCAAAATCTGTAGTGTGGAAAATAGCCCACTTATTTTCCAGCTAAGGCATTCCAGGCTTTTGCTTGCTTAGAGTGATCCTTTCTCCTGTTTTACCATTGAATTTTTTTTTTTTGCCAGAAATACAAATGAAGATTCACTTCTTTAGTTAACTGCCTTTGTTCAACAAGTGGCAGCAAGTAATTTGTTTCTTTTTGAAACATCCAACATCTCTGTTATGTCTACTGTGCATAGGCAGTCACATCTGGGTTTCTACTTACCTTGATGAACCGCAAGTATTAGGAAAAATCTATTGATTTCAAAGCACTTTCAGCTATAGACTTCAAAAAATTACATAGGTTGAACTGAGGAGTGATGCTGAAAGATCAGTCACATTGTCTCATTTTCTTTAAGAACCAACCCAAGCTGAGATAACAGGGTTTTTTTTGAGTAGAATTATTTTCTCATTTTCTAAATATTGGAACTACAGCATACTTTTGGAATAGCTCTATTTTATAAGAATTATAGGAGACCTACAATAGGTAAGAGAGCTCCTGTCACGAGAACTTGCCTTTATAATGAGTTTAATAACAGAGTATAATGAGCTGCAGCTGAGAGGATAATATACACAAAACCCAGGGTACAATAAGCCAGGTCCAACAGGTCAACAAAAGCAAGAACTGAGTGTAGTGAACCTAGATACTGGCCACAGATCAACAAGTGGCAAAAGAACAGTGCCTTAAAATTTTGGAAAGGCATATTGTGATATCATCATGGATTTATTTGATTGGTAGCCTGTGTTGATATCTGCCTATAAAAGCCCTCAGTAGTAGAAATGGGTCAAGCATTGTTACTTGGCCATCTGGCACCACGTAAAAGCAAGTTGCCTGAAGTGGACCAACTACACATAAGTGCCAAGCCACTGCCCAGAGCCTGACACTGAGATTGGTTGCAGTTAAGTGTTACAGTTTCCCTGAACAGAACAATGTCACCTCATTGGTGAGATGTATAGAGCAATTCTCAGTTCTGGTGGGCGCATGTGGTGCACGGGTGGGTGTGAGTGCAAAGTTTTTTCCTGATAAAGTCTATAACTTGGACTACTTTAAAAATTCAGCTTAACAATGTCACATTGGCTGAGTGTTCTTGTTTTTCTTAAGTTAATTTTACTACTTTTGTTTTGAAAAAAAAAAGACAATCTTGGAGACCCTTATATGTTCCCATTGTACTTTACCCAGCCCTGGTTTTCTCCAAATTCTAAACCCCTGTTCTCGAAAGAGCTGATTGTGGGTATACATTATTTTGTGTTTACCAAAGGAAAGCCACGTGATCATTATGCATTGTGGTGGTTATGATAAGTAATTACTTTGTATTCTAGATAACTGCCTAGAGCTGCCAGCTTCCTCTTGGAAATTACAGGTTTTCATCTTCACCATGAGACTGGAGAGTGGGAGTATTTCCCTAGCTATCCGGCCTAAGAAAATGTTCAAACATCAGGTGGGCTAGAGGGTTCTGTAGCACAGTGTGCCTCCAAGTGCAGGTTTGCAGAATCATCATATTAAGGTTAAAGTGCTTAACCCCACCTCCATGATGTAGCTCCAACACAAAGAGGTTCTGAGACTTCCAGCCCCTCTCAGTGATCTGTTTAGCTGTCCTCAAACTAGATTTTGTTTATAGCAAGGGCACGATCATATTGTCATAATGTCTAGTAATAAATTATCTTTCAAATCCTATTAAACTTCGAAACAGTGGAAACTAAATAATCAAAGCTTGTGGCCATCTGCCTGTTCTCCACAAGACAGATTTCGGATTGCAACCTTTAAAGAGAACCTTCCATGACAGAGCTGGTGTCTTCCAAAGTGCAAACTGGGAAAGATATTACTATTGTTCTTCCTGATGTTTTAGGAATATAGATTTTGGCAAGCACATTGGCAAGCAATTTGCAAGTCTGCTGCTTCAAGTTTCAAGGTTTCTTTTCTAAGTTAGGCAATTTTTTCAGTATACTGATATTTTAGCTCACCTTCCTTCCCACTGTCTTCAGTGAGTCATAAATATTTATGATCTGTGCCTCCTCAGGAAGATTCAGACAAGATTTCTAGCATCTAAAAATGGATTTCAATGGAAGTTACATACCCATAATTTTTTCTATTGACTCTATTGGGAACTGGATTGTTATTAAAATTTGAAAACATGTACCAACAAACAGGGCTAAATCATTTTTGTGCATTCTGTCTTTAACTAAGCATATAATGAGAGAGTAATTCAGGCATTTCCTTCCTTAGTCAGAGGAAGGAAAATTTCCCTGCCAGACATTCTGCAGGAATTTTTTCGAAATTCTCTCTTCTTAAGACAGAAAAATCAGACATTGTGGTTTGTTTTCTTTAGAATCCCCTCAACTGTAATATAATAAACAGTAAAATTTTCTTGAGAAAATCAGAGCTGCATCATAAACCCTGACTGAGTCAGAAGGAATATAACTTCTTTATAGTCTATCTGTGCTCTAAGCCAGTATATAGTAAAAGATGTTTTTCTATCAGAAAATTTGTTCCGGAATGGTCCTGTCTCAAAAAAAAAATTGTGGAGAATGGTTTTTCAAGTGGTAGATGATTTCATTTTTCTGAAACTATCAAATATGTCTCCCTGGATTTGAAAATTCCTTTACTTCAAAAGGAACCTTAGTGAGGGGAAAAAAAAAAGTCTTTGACATTAAATTATGTAAATTACTAAGGGGCATGAAAGTTCACTATTTATCTAGAAATAGAAAGCAATAGCTTTCCCTAATTTTGATTATCTCTCATACAGCAGGAAAAATGTGCCAGTAGGCTAGCAATTCAATAATGAAAGATAGTAGGTGTAGTTATACCATGTTTCCTTGGAAGGATAGCCCAGTTTTACAATAGTGTTTAAACTTACAGCTGTAGTTACTTGTCTCACATTTTATAATTTTGTTCATTCACATATATTACAGGAAGAAAGAAAGCCTGCTCAACCATTTCTGAAAACATCTTAGTCTGTTTATTTTATTTGAGTAGGCTTTGATTTCTAAGTGCAAAATGGCCTGTACAAGTAACTAGAGACTTTAAAAAATAAGCCCAGTAGTTATACAGTCATTAAAATTGCTACTATGTGCCCTAAATAGGCAGCTTCCAGAACATCTGCCCCAATACATATGCAAAAAATGTGTTGAGCCATAGAATTCTTAGCTATAGCTATAGCTAAGAATTCTACAATATTTTAGATATTATAAATCTAGATTTCCAAATATAAATATATTAAATAAACAGTTGATTTTCTGCCTACTATTGAATATCACTGCCCAAGAGGCAAGGGAAAGTGTATGTGAGATTGAGTGAGTCAGGGGTTTTATTATCCCTTTACCACGTAGGCATATGGTTGATGTTAATACCTGCAAGTGTCCTGTTCTGCCTCAGTGGGGGAACCATAGCTGACAGCAGACGCCTTGGGACAACTGCTACTACAAGGCAAACACCTAATGATGCTTTTCCAGACTAGCCCTCCAGACTTTTTATTTCAGAATCTTTTGCATGCCAATTTTGGCATACTTGCAATCTTGCAGCAGGAAGTTCCATTTCTGAACTACTCATTGTGTGAAGAAAGATCTTTATTCTTAAGGGTAGCATCCACTCTGGAGTGCACAGGTATTGAAATTATCTTTAGAAAAGCATATCAAATCACTTCCTCAGACATGTCTTTTATACATTATTAACCTCACACTTTTGTTTTCCCTGTCACTTCTTAGCTCTTACACAGCTATTGCATTTTAGAATATTGAATTGTGTTGACTCTTAGACACTTTTGCAGTGGTACAAAAGTAATATTAGCCCTTACCATTGTTATTATTGTGCTTGTTTTGTTGATTCACCTTTTCTTGTAGCTTATTGAACCAAAAATAATTCTATCAACAAACCTAATATGCTAAAAATATTTATTTTTTTTTTCTTTCTAACAGATGGGTCACTGTAGCTTCACTGTTTAAAGAGGAATCTGTCCAAATATGTTTAATATCATTTGCACAGAAGTTTCTCAGGTATTTTTGCAGATATGAAGGTCTAAAACAAAGTGAAGATCAACAACACGTACTCTAATAACTGATAGCTAGGCCGGGGAAAGAACTGAAGTAGAAAGTAATTGGAAAGACAGATCTGTAACACTGAGATAGCTCAGGATCTACTGTTCTACTTAATCTAGAGATTAAGAAACAGCTATAGATTTTCACATCTGGGGCCAGAACTGGAATCCATTACACTCACTACATAGCAATTTCTCATTCAATTGAAACATCACTGGAAAAATGTATAACATCAAGGTCAGTGTGGATAAGTTATTCACTTTACTTCCTTAAAGTGTGCAGTGTCTTCTGTCTTCCCTGAGGCAGGTTTACTACAGTAGTAATTAACTTATAAGTTAGTACAAGTGCCTTAATGGTAACTTAGAGTACCAGTAATTTACTACATGGTACTTCCTGCTGGAAACAAGATTAGGACTTCTGTCCAATCTAGCAGATTGGATCCTACTGGAGTAGGTGGATGTTGGAAGGAGGCTACGGCCCTCAAAACAGCTCATACTTGGGCAGCCATTTTCTAAGGGACTGCAATCCGTGGAAAAATAATCAGCGCCGGAGCAGTTCATAAAGGACTGGAGCCCATGGATGTAGAACACTTGGCATTATCACTGAAGGGGTATCGTGGTTTAGCCCTACTCAGCAGCTAAAATATCACACAATTGCTCACTCCCCCCGAGCCATCTCCCCCACAGTGGGATGGGATGAAGAACCGGTAGGGAAAAGAAGGCAAAACTCATGGGCTGAGATTAAAAAAAAAAAAAGTTTAAGAGAACAACAGAAGAAAAGAAAATAAATGGGAAACAAAACCCGATAAGAGAAAATACTGAAACATGTATTTTACAATACAATAGCTCACAGTAGATCCTGATGCTCAGCTTCCTCCCACATAGCAAGAACCTCCCCTCAGCACCTTCCTCACTTATATACTGAGCATGATGTCACATGGGTGGAATGGCCCTTTGGCTGATTTGGGTGAACTATCCCAGCTGTTGGCTAATTAGTGAACAGTCCCAGCTGTGTCCCCCAGCCACAGATGCCACCAGCTCCAGTTCATCTCCTAGCTCAGGTGAAAATTAGCTCTATCCTAGCCAGAACCAGAACAAGGGGAGTTTGATGGGAATGTGAAAAGAATAAGTAGGTGCTGAACTGGCAAGTAATGTTGTATGCACTGATTCCACAGGGATGGATTTTATACTGATGGATTAAATAGAAAAGCAAGGAGAATTAGATAGATACAAACAGGTGAAGATTCAGTGAAATAGCAGTTGTCTTGATGGCTGCAGTTAAAGCAAGATAAGTTTGAATTCAGTTGGGTGTTAAAGATCAAGCAAAGTTTAAGAGAGTGCTTGGCAAAGGCCTTTAGCAAGAGAGACCAGAAATATAGACAGCAGAGCCTGAGGGAAGGAATATTTAGTAAATTAGTTTAGTGGAATTGCGGTCTACTGTACAGTAAGGATTTCTTGGATTACCAAGTATGACATCAGTAATCTGAAAAAGAAATAGATTTGGAATTGTAACTTATTTCTGAAAGTCTCAAAGCAGATAACTGGAAATTTCCTTAGAGGTAGGAGTGAGATGGAGTTAGAGACTGCGTAATCTGTGCTGCTGTTTACATAGGAGAAAAGAGAATATCTAACAAAATAAATGGGTATGTTATTGCCACGCTTTTATTGGGAAGTTGAAATACTCTGTTTCCCAAAAGTGAAAGGACTCAATAGTATCTGTTACATATTCTCCTCCAAGGATTCTAAAGTACAAATTTATTGTTTAGAGACTAAAAGATTTAACTTCTACTTGGAAGCTTGAGTTTCTGTTCCAACAGACTTACTCAAATACTTTCTAAGCACTACATTGATGGTTAGATTGTTAATGTTTAGTAATATGTGACAATGACACAAGATGTGAACTGCATCATTTCAAGTATGCTTGTTCCCCTTTTCTTCTGGCCATGAGCTTGTAAAAACCAAAGTTTTATTAGAACTTGACTTTTTATAAATGCAAACCTGTGGGAATCTATAAAATAAGTAAAGGAAGGGGAAAGTACCAAGGACAGAGGAAACAAAAAGAAAAGGCGATGTGACATGAGATTAAAGAGAATCTTACAGAAAAGCTGAATTGTAACAATATACATATTTATTTTTTTTTTCCAGAAGGCCCTTGACCTTCAACATTTGAAGGTAAAGTCAATATTAAAGGTCAGAATGAGATGTTTTCATGAAGGGAGGATGATTAGCCTCTGCTCACTCACCACATGGTTCATGCCTTTCGGAATAATCTGTGCTTCTCTTTCCGCAAATACATTACTCTATAATAGATGAGCCAAAATAAGGAATCCTAAAGACCTCTCCATTTCCTGCACTGTAGAAAACAAAAGTGTTAATGAAAAATCAAAGTGCTGTTGCACTAAATAAAATAGGCAAATTAATGACCTCTCAAATTTAGAAATAAAATTAATTTGTGAAGAAAAATATCTTTGAGTTCCAAATTGGTGTTAAACCTTTTGAGGTTTAAATGAAATATGTTTACTTAAAAAAAGGATCTAGAGGTATGCTTGAAAGTTTTTTTCCTAGCTTTCATAAGCAAATCTACTCTCGGTTCAATTAAATGGTTGTCAACCCTAACGTGAAGCCAACCTTTCTTCCCCTTTAATGCAGTTGTGACAATACCATGTCTGTATTAATGTAAGCACTCAGATGATTTGCAGTTTTAGACTATATTGAGGCTCCCTTCCAATTAACTTTATTACTTTCTGTTTCACAATCATGATTTTTTTTTGTTGTTTTTAAAAGACAGTAAATTCCACACACAGGGTTTTTTAAATAGATCTAAAATATTTCAACTTCTGCCCTTTAAATAAGGAACTGAAACTGTATGGATTTGAGCCAAACTTAACTCATTTTAATGGTCATTTAGAATAAACATATCTTTTAAGCACTGTTGTGTTAATCTGGTAATTATAACATGCTCCAAATAACAGTCTCCTACAAGCGGCCATGGAAACAAAGCTTATTATATTTTCTAAACATAGCATTGTCTTTCAAAGTAGCAGGCAGGCTCAAGAACTCCTTAGGGAATTATTCTCTGAAGGGAAGGTGGCAGAAGTAGTGAGGTTAAAAAATGTAAAAAAGTGGGATAAACCAAAAGAATGCAAATAGGATGAGTAAGGGAGATGTAAACTGTTCCATAAATAAAGTCACAAGGAAAAAAACACACAATGAAAAACTACATATCTTAAACCTAGCAAAAGAAAAAGATCATGAAAAATGGTGCAAGACACAAAAATTGGAAATTAGTCTGATAAAGGACTGCTTGTGAAAAAAGATTCAAGCCAAATTCTGGCAGTGTACAAGGTTAAGGCATTTTTTAAATTGTGCTATAAAATCACAACCTAGATGCTGAAGGTGGAAAAATCTCTACTTTGACTTACAGGCTAATGGACTCTGGAATTATTTTGTTGAGAAAATAAATGTTGTATACCATATTTTATTGCTGTGTGCCATTTAATTAACTATGAAAATAATCATTAAGTAGATTCTAGACTATCCATATGCATTATGTAATGCATGTGCATACATATGGGCATGTTTTTCACTAGGATGAACACCTTTCAATTAGACTCCTCCTACTGTGCATACAGTAATGCACTTTTGTGTGAAAAAAAAATGTTATTGGGAACCAGTAACTGGAAGTTTAAGTCTGTACCACCCAAATATATATACAGTACATTTAAAACACAATTAACTATTCAGAATATCTAAAGCCAACTTCTGCACTCCATACTTTTTTGGTTCTAAATAAAGTTTAAAGCTATTAAACGTCACAATTTTAAACATCTCTCCATTTTTTTTTTCCTTCCTGACAATTTCATTTTAGTCTCATGCATTTAATCAGTAAGAAGAAAAACAACTTGTTACCTTCAATAGTGGTAGTTCAGGTCAGTGTACCATAAGACAGTACTAATTTTCATGTATGTGCTGTTTATTACATCTTAAATGCAGTTTAAGAAGGATGACAAGGGAATAATTTCATAAAGGTAACACCTGATATGGTGTATAGTAGCAGTCATCACAGGTAACACAAGGCTATCTTACAGTCAAAGAGCAAATTGACAGTTAACAAATGCTAATACTATAAGAAATGGAAAGGGGATCATGACTACCCTGATAACATTTTTAATTTCTGATCACCCCTTCTTTCTCAAACTTTCCCCTGTTAAAATATTACCAGGCAAACATTTTATTTAATTCTCCTTTTATTAAATTTTAAAGGAAAAGAGCTAACAACTTCAGCTTTCTTTCTTTCATCAGATTCCTACTTTCAGTCCCGACTGTATGACAAAGTCTCTATATGTTTTCAGAAACAGTTCCAATGTTCATCGGAAGTAAAATTGCCTGACAATTGTTTATACCTAGAGGCCTACTCCACATTTGAAAGGCACAAAGAATTGTCAACATATTTTATCCAGCTGCACAGTTTAAGAAAGTCAATGTATGTGATTTGTTATTAAATAAAATTCACAAGTCTACTTGCTCTCACTGCTACCATTTCTTATTTCTGCCAATTCCCTTTGAAAAAGCAAGTACAGATATGTTGTATGAAAAGATCATCAGCTTCAGAAATAAGAAGCCATTCAGAATAGGCTCAAATTTGTTGAGATGAAAACAGAAAAGAATACTTCAGGGTTTCTCTTGTTTAAAACTTTTCTCTCATTGAAAAATAAGACAACTGAACAGGGATAATGCTTTAAAGAATGTTTAATCTATACCTATACCTCTCATATTTCTTTTCTACTTTTATATAGTTATTTTCTTTTGTTATTACTAAGAAAAGGTTAAGGGAGTATTCTTCAACAGATTTGTGCAGATAAGTCCTGGTAGAAGTTTATCTCCAATGTAACCGATAAGAATTAAATGAGATTTTTTTTTATTTCTGCCCCAAAGAACTGACATTTTATCTAGGAGTACAGTGGTTTTTATTAATATTCTTCTTTCTTATAATCACTGAGGTCAACCCAGATCTTCTGCCTTCCCAGTCATATAAGCTGTCCTTTTGCCTCTTTTTCAGATGTCAATTATAGTAATGTCAGTCTTCAGTAATGCTCAGCCACACCATTACAGAAACTATACAGAAATACAAGAGCTCCCCCAACACAGTGGAAACTCCAACAGAAGAAAGTCGGTCTCTCAACTGTTACGTGAGCATCTGTAATACCATTGCTCCACTAAAAATCTGAGGGGATCAAGGTGATAACCTGGCATCCACTGAATTCTGTACACCACCCAGAGCTTCCAGCCTTTGACAAGAAACTGAGAACTCTCTAGTGCATCAGAGAATGCAGAATATAGTGCCATTCAAAGAAGAAAAGAGAAAAAAAAAAAGAAAAAGAAGGAAAATAATATAGTAGATTTTGACCAATGACAGGAAAAATCTTTATTTTAATTTTTCCATTTTTCCCTACAAATTAGCCTCTAACCAAAATCAGCTTAATCCCTGACATTCATCAGAAATTTATTTTCAGAACAGAAGTGGGACACCATGAGATTTCTTTAGGTAATCAATAAATAAAAATAGACATTTAAAGGGAGTATGTCCCAAATATTCCAAAATGAACAGGAAAAGAAAAAAAACTTTCTGATCTGAATAACAAACAGTGCTTGCAGGCTTTTACCAAGAGTTTGTCACCAACAAGCCTTAATGGCTATGACCAGTGTCACCTGGGCCATACCTGCAGGGCTTTGCCCATGAGGCCTGGTATAACATTTAAGCTCAGCCCTTGCCTGCAGTTGCTGCCTGAGCTGTGTTGTAGCAGTGCTAGTCTTCAGCTCTGGTCTGCAGCTATGTTGTGCTTGGGCTGGGCCATGTTGATCCTGCCCTGACTTCCTAATTGCCTTCCTGGTCTGATGTCAACCTGCCTTGTCGCCATGGACCTAATTGGCAGTACCTGGACCTTATCCTGGCCTTCAGGCTGACTTCCCAACTGGACTTTGGACCTGCCAAAAACTTGCAAACTTGTCTGATGAGCTTAACTCCAGGTTGAATGTGGCTGTCACCTTTGGGCCCATCTTGCTCCCTTCACTCGTGTTGAAGGGCTGGCCTTGGTTGGACTTCTGGACTTCTGACTCTTCCCTATGGCTCCCTGACAACTCACTTAGGCTCTCTTGAACCCTGAGCCAAGCACAGGAGAGCCTGGTCTGTGGCCATGCAGAGGCCTTCCCCTATGAATGCTCTCAACTGACCAGCCTTGCTCTGGGGCTCTGATCTCGCCACACTATTGATGCTTTACTCATCCCCAGGCTACTGAGAAAACCCCTCTGGGTCTTGTCAGCTGTGGTCTGTGCTCCCTTCTCCTCTGGGCCTGAGACCCTGATAACTGAGCCTGAAGTCTCCCATGCCATGTTCCCCTCCCTGTTTCTTTTTGCTACTCTGGCTCTACTTTCTGAAACAGCCCCTTGATGACCTGTGATGATTAAATCACTCAGATTTGAGAGTTGCTCCATTCTATTATTCTCTCAATATAGAGTAATAGATATATTATTCCATACAAAGAGAGTATATATTTTGTATTCATTTATAAATATATATAGAAATTTTAATTATAATTACAAAATTCTATTATATCCAAATAGCTGTATGGTAAGTAGCTGTGTTTTGAAGGGAAGAATGAGAATGGAAATACATCTCCTGTTTTGCTCTGTTTGCAATTATCTTGTTGTTAATCTGGTGTACTGGTGCCAGAGAAAGCTACTGTTTTTTACACCTTTGGTACCTTTGCTCAATCTTTGGTTTTGGGGCAGGAAGTGGAGGGAAGGGGAGTGTCTCTTGTTTTTGTTTTGACTAGCCTCACACTCTGGGTAATCTTCTGGCTCATGACTAATTTACCATGTAGAAATGGCAAAAAAACAAGTGACCCACAAGCATCACTCTAAAGAAAAATCCTGAACTGAAAAAGGCTGACCACTCATGTTAATGTCCTGTCAACAGAAAACACTGATAATTGGAAAAGAGGGAATGGAGATGCCACAACAATAGACAAACCTGAGTTTTAAATAGTAAGTAGTGACTGTGAGTTGGAAACTTGAATTCAGTCATAACAGATGAGTGTAGTCCAAGAGGGTTGGACCTAGAAGAGATGTTATGAAGACTCATTTAAGTCAGTAAGGAATGGATTACAAGAACTATGGTGGAAAACATTTGCTTTATTTGTTTCTAGATTTGTTGGCTACAGTAAACATTTGAAAGTATTCCTCTAGAGCTGTGTGATTGCTCTTTTTCCCAGGTGGGGCTGAGTAAGCTTAGGAGGAAGTTTGCAGACGGCTCAGGAGGAGTCAAATAGAAGAAAGGAGCCAGAAAGTCACAGAAAAAAACAACTGGGACCAGTGCAGAGTAGTTACTTCTGGACTTTGTGTAGCTTGTATAGAGTTTGCTGCAACTCAGTAAGCCACTGAGACTGCTGACAGCCTGAATGCAAGGGCACAGTGGAAGAGTTGTTTATAAACTTTGTGTTACTAGTATTCCGTGTGACCTAGTCACTTTGAACTTTCTCTATTTAAAAACATAGATACCTTAGTTTAGATTCCAAGAAAGTAATGCTTTATTACTTTAAAAATATTGTGGCCTTTTTTGAGAAGCTGACTGTGAAGAAAGGACAGGCAGGTAAAACCCAACTCAGGACTAATAGTAGTAATGTTAAAAGATGAAACAACACCAGGAAAGGCAACAGTCTTCTCTCTAGAGGGTGATAAATGCTTAAAATACATTAGCAAACATCTGTTTTTATGTGAACTGTAGGTGTTCTAATTACCTAGTCTTTATAACTATTATTTTAGGTTTGTGGGAGCATCTTAGGAAAACAAAATCTTTAAGGAATTTATGCATAAATATGATCTGTGTAAAATATCTAGAAGCTGCTGGTCACAATCTAAGAATTCAGCTGTAACAGACATCATAGAATATAAAAAAATTTGTCTTTAAGACTGGTTGAAGCTGTGCTCAGTGCAAGTGAAACCAATGTCACTATAGCTCATCAATAAATTTTAAACTGATATTTGGGGGTTTTGTTTTTGTTTTTGTTTTGGTGCAACTAGCCAATCAATTATAACGAGATTTCCAGTGAGTAGTTAGTAAAAGTTTCAACAGTGTACGGCTGACATTTGAGGGCTGGGATAGAAGTGCTTTTAAGGCCTAAAAATATTAATAGTAGAAGATGGAAGGAATAGTAACACAAAAGTGTATTAATATCATAACAATATACTTACACTGAATTAAATAAGTAAGAACCACTACACAGTATTAAAATCTAAATATGTAAAAGGGCACTGAAAATTATATAGGAAATGCTGGCAGTATAATTTTTTTTCATAAAGTAAGATAGAAAAATCAGGATTTATTTTCTATTTATGAGTGCTATTTAGAGGAAGAGCTCTCTTCTGTATTTGAGGCTCATCAACAGATGGATTCAGTCTGAGTTTCACCTATCAAAATGAACCTGTGTGTATATGAGTTGGCAGAATTTGACCTATGTTAGTTTATTGGGTATGCTCTGTGTTATTTTATTAAGTGGTTTGGTTAGTCTAGAATATGATTTACTACAGCTTACATACGTCAAGATACTATTCTTTTTTGTTAATTCCATGTAGTATTTATTTAAGTATTAGCTAATGGAAAGAAAATAAACATATTATCAGGTTTATTTAAAAAAAAAAAATTAAAAACATCTTTTGCTAATGTCACATAATAAATACTGAATTAAAAAAAAAGGAAAATCTTTTGGAGGCAACTAAAAAAAACCCACCTTCTGTATTAGTATTCCTAGTATTCCTTTTCTTATGGCTCATTTTGACATAAACTCTGTTTTAGAGTCTACTAAGCCAGAATATTTGCCTTTCCTTTGCTAAGGTACTATGCTGGATGTCTATTGTCAAGAAATTCTGATTTTTCTTTTTTTTTTCTACTGTCTTGCACTTTGGTTTGGATTTAATCAAAATGCAAGTAGGGAAATTTGAATGGAGTTAATTTCATTAATTTTGTTATATATATGCAATATTGCAAAACCAGAAAAAGCCTATTCTCATGTAGGAATTGTGCTTATGGGAATAAGGAGGAAATTGTTTTATGTTAAGGTTCATTAGTTACCAAAAATCAATTAGATTTGATTCTTGCATGCTTAGTTTTATTGCTTTCAGTGAACCAGACTGTGTATACTTTTAACTGAGAGATCCTATCTGACAATTTTATGTGAAGCAGAATTACAGTTTCTGGATATGTAAGTAAAAAAAGCAAAGTCACTTCTACAAGAATGTTCATTTTACAGGAAAGAGGCATATATTAATTGCCTAAATAGGTCCATAATATTTCTTTAATATCTCATAGCTAAATTAACTTGTATAACACACAAGGAAATTTGTGTGTCTAACACAAAATTCCTGCTCACATACTCTTGAATTATCTGTATTCTGTCTGGTCAAATAAACTAGGTTTTAGTTTTCTAGGTTGGGGTTCAAACCTGTTCAGTGTCTTATCATCGCTTGTCAGTAGAGGGCAATATCTATCAATGTGGTTACTACATAGCTGTCACTACACAAATAACAATGAAATATGCTCAAAGGAAAGAAGTTCAGTTAGAAATTATTTTTGAGAGAGTTAGGTTTGGCACCATTTCAGTTATAAGAATTCAGTCAATAGCTGAAAAGAGACAGCAATCTCATATCTCAAAATGTGAGGTGAGGCAATATTAAAAGTTCTTAAATAAAGATGGAGATAACCTATTAATTCTTAAGGCTTTTTGTTAAACTGGGGGATTCACTGAGGCATTCAAGTATGAGAGCTCTTGTTCTATACTGTATAATATGATCCAGCATTTGAGACAGTGGTTGAGATTAGAGTGTTTTCCAATAGCGAAAATTAAAGACTGTTTTCTGTAGATTTAAATGGTTGAGTAGTATCCCATTTAAGATCTGTCACAGTTTTTACCTGAGTTTTGCTGCATCTTCGTTTTCACTAATGCTGTCTAAAAATGGTGTGGGAGAAGATTTCAAACAAATATGTGGGTTAGCATAACATCAGCAGGTTATACAATGAATTAGCAACGGCTTATTTCATCTTAGTTTCAGGTTTTTTCAAAAATTTCCATTCTTTTTCCTGTTACACTTATTTTAACAAATTTAACAAGATAATATTAAACATGTCTATCCTGTAGTTCAATTCTTGATTTAACTAGGTCAGTTACAAGTTTCTCGTTACTCTAAAGAGGATAACAGTTTTACTGTTTGTAGTTTTCTCCTATTCATCTTTTTTTGTATATTCTATTTGTCTGAGAGATGGCTTTTTTTTTTTTTAACTTCTAATGTAAATTGTGCCCAGCTATTTAATATATTTGACAGAAATCAGTATTTTTACAGATTTTACTTTAAATAAATCAGGTTATTAAAATAGTTTCCTACCTTCATGAGCTTTGTCTTTGAATATTTTACTAGCTGTAAACAAGAAGAATTTCCTGTTCTTTCAGGTATTTTAGTGTATTGAGAAGAAATCAAACTAACCAGTTGTTAACTCAAAAAATCAGTTTAATTCTCAGTTAGTCTTAAAACTATCTGTGCTTAGAAGAATTATACTGTGAGTATAATGCTGCCAATTCTACACTCTGTTTAACAGAGTTGTATGAAAGGCTGAAAATGAATAGCTACAGCCCTGGGGCTTGTTCATTTTTGTAAATTTTTGATGCACACAAAAAAAAAATTTTGGTTGTGCAATTGTACTCTTACCAGTGCTGGAAAACAGGGAGGCTAAATTAATTTGGTTACTTACATTTTCTAGAATGGGAGCACACTAATTCAACTGAAAAAAAAAAAAAAATCTGTTTGATAGGAATCATAGAAGAGTAGACTAAAACTACTCTTGTAGATCTATGGTTAGAGTCACTGTTTACTCCAGCCTGGAAGGATGAGATAAGGAATAATGTATGTAGACACATATAAACTACAACAGTTCAAATATTTGGATGATGACTAGAGACTAAGTAAGAAGGATGCCGATAGACCTCTCTGTTCTCGTTATACTAGTTGATATAAAAATCTAGGAAGATGTCCTGGTTTCAGCTGGGATGGAGCTAATTTTCTTTCAGTACTTACTGTGTTTTGGATTTAGTGTGGGATTTGTTAAGTGAAGAATGAATACACTGATGTTGTTAGTTGTTGCTAAACACTTTCTAGCTTCCAAGGTTTTGCTAATGTGCAGGTGCAGGAACCTGGGAGGGGTATAGCCAGTACAGTTGATCCAAACTGACCAAAGAGAGTATTCCATGCCATAAACATCACGCTCAGTATATAAGAACTGTCGTGGTTTAATCCCAGTCTGTAACTGAGTACCACACAGCCACTCACTCACCCTCCCCTTCACCAGGGGATAGGGGAGAGAACTAGGAAGAAAATAAAACTCACAAATTGAGATAAAGACAGTTTACTAAAATAACAAAGGATTTTTTTTTTTTTACATATAATGATAATAATAATACTAGGAATAATAAATAATAATAGGAAAAATTAAATAAAGAAAATGTACAATAAAATATAGAAAATATACAATTTCTCACCACCTGAGAATCCAAGTGTGGTACAGCCCATCCTGAGAAGCAATCACAAAATTAAAAAAAAAAAAAAACCTGAAAATTATCCTGAAAAGGTTCTGAAAAGTGACAGAAAAAACCAGCCAGCTTACCAGCTCACCCACACTTCTATATTGAGCGTAGTGTTCCATAACACAGAAACAGATAGATCTTCTGTAGCCAAAGTGTGCTTTACATCAGAATTACAGTTTAAAGGATGAGAGAAAAAATGGTCCATAAATTTTGGTTTTGCTCATACTATACCTAAAGGCTGTTTACAATTCACTAGGACCCTTGATTGCACAAAAACTGAAGATCCAGTGTAAATGAAACTTGCAAGGTTTCATTTTCTGAGTAGACCATGCAGTTTTCTCTTTACTTATCAAAGAGGTTAAAGAAACAAAATCTGACAGATTGTTAGCTGAACTCAACCCAGACAGATGGCATCATTCCATTCAAGCCAGTTTTGGGGAAGTTCTGCTGCACCATATGCTAGAATCAGTTCAACAGCTAATTAGTGTTTATTATAAGACAATCACTCTCTCAAGGAAATTTCTTATGGACAGGTCACAAATACAGAGTGAGATGAAAGAAGGAATAAAAATCTGAATAGTATATACCCTCACTAACTTGTTTACTCCAGTCGTAACTAAAGGTCAGCATGGTGAGCCATCTTGAATAACCTTTCAGATCAATCCCAGTAGTGCTGACATTCCTCGGCTGCATTTGGAAAATAAATATCGAATGCTGTAGTGAATTACAGCTTTTTTTTCCTCCTTCTTTGTAGCAGCTGTGATGTAAAGGATAGAGTAATGTTGATTATGCAACTGAGTTCTTATCTATTAAATTAAGCTAATGAAAATAAAATAAATTGCAACAGATATTTACAAAAGTTTAGAATTACTGGGCCAAGAAGAAAAGTGATTGTTGTAAACGTGAAGCATAGCTTGCTTTCCAATAGTCTTATACATTAACTTTGATTTACCAGGCAAAGGCAAGAAGTGGAATTCCAATATTTTTATAGGGCAAAAGCAAGAAAAAGGTGAAGAAAGATGCTATCATATGCTGATATGGTATGCTGTTTTCCTGAGACTTAATATGTTTCTCAGAAGTAAGATTTTTTAAAACTTATCTATTCAAATAGACAGCTGAGGTTCAGGTTTTACAATCTCTCTCTCTGAGGCACACATTCTGCAAAAACAAACTGATACGCAAAACACTTAAGTAGTCTTGATGTTAGAAGAAATTGTTAGAATGAGAACTCTGTAATTACACAGTCTTCAGGAAAGAAGAAATTGATGTGCAACAGATGTAGAAGAGACCTATTATGATGGTGAGAAGAAGAAATAGTAACTTATAATAAGAACTAGCATTACCCTGGAGTATATCTGTTCACACCAAGACCAGGGAGGTAAAACCTTCAAAAAGGGTTTGACCTACAAAAGTTCTAAAAAGTGTATTAGGGATAAGCTTAGCTTTTTTTTTTTTTTTTTTTTTTTTTGGTCCAATCACTTTGGAACAGCAAAATAAAGCCAGAGGAAGAGTTGACTTTTTATTAGGTACAGCAAGGAGGGGAGGTTCAAAACAGTCTTCTAATAGAGCATCAGAGTCCGAAGTCTACAGATTTTTAAGATAAATGTCATAGTTTTTTCAAAAGAACTCAACAAGAAAGTAAGTCCTTTGGTATGGTTTATGGTTTTTTTTTTTTTTTGGTTGGTGGGGTTTTGGTTTTCTTTTCTTCAGAAGGTGTTTTCACCAAACATCATAATATGGCTTTCTGGAATAAGTTAGAGTTTTATTTTCTGTTTGTTTGTTTTGGACGTACTAAGATGATTTCTAAGTAAAATCTATTATGAGCTCCTGCAATATTTCTTAATATGCACAGATGTGACTACATCAAGTAGAATTCAAATAACAAGGTTAACTAGCTGCTTAAGCTGCCTTTTTTCAACCAATAAAGGAACTTAATTTCCCTGAGTAGATGAAAAAGACTCCTACTCTCTGAATACATTGCATAGTAAACTTTATAACCAAATGCAAAGCATTTACAGGCATGCATCTTGCTGAAAATGTGTAGTGTGATCTCTGTGAGCACATCATATTCAAGACTTTCCTGGAATACTACTCACACATGGGATGAACAGGTGTTCTTCCAACAACCTACTTGCTACTGTGAGAATACCGCTGGAACAAATCTTATAGCTGGCTTCCATCTTTCCAAAGCACTTCCTCATACTGCACTGAATTAATTGCTTTGTTGACAACGAATTTTATTCTGAGCTGTTGCCATTCCCATAGCCCACTCCCTTTTTAAATAACTTGAAAATTGTCAGTCATGTGTGGAAGCCAAGGGGAGATTTTGCTGCTACAGGAAGGATTCATGTGGCTTAACGTATACTTAGGAAGGTCTTGAGACTAGATGCTTCAGGTTAATCTATACATATGTCACTAGAAGAATATGCAACCAGATTTTTAATAAGCCAGAATTTAGCATTCTGGTGGGCTGGCCTTGGCTAAGGCCCAAACTCCATCCAACTACTCTCTCATTTCCCCTCCTCAACAGGACAGAGGGAGAAAATAGGACGAAGCAGTTTGTGGATTGAGATAGATGGGAAGATCACTTACCAATTACTGTCTGTGGCAAAACAGACTTGACTTGGTGAAAAATAATTTAGTTTGTTGCCAGTTAAAATAGATTTGGGCATTAAATTCTAGCTGTTGAAGTGTGGGTTTGAAACTGGGATTTCTGTGAAACCAGGGAAAAGTAGGAGCACAGAAATATCCTTTCTGAACATGAGTGACTATAGAGAGGAGGGATTCTCTTCACAGAGGTCAGAGTTTCTCCTTACTTCGCAATCATCTGGACAGACCATCAGCTGGTCTGTCCATCAAAGAAGAGAAATCTAGCTCTGGTGCCTATCATTCTTTCTTTACACTTTTGGAAGGAAGAGAGAGAGACCTATGGAAGAGATGAAAGGAATAGTACCATAGAAATTATGCTATGTTAGACTAGATAGCAGTTGCTGCTGAGGAAACAAGCATTGCAGTGAAAAGGGAGCTCCTCACCAAATAGACTCTTACATCTATTTGAAAGAGCTGCCTGGCATTAGTGCTGAAATACTTTTGCATGGCAATTGTTTTCAACAAATAACAGGGCATATAATCACAAAGAAGATAGTTGCGGGTCTCAGTACTGAATGTTTATGACAACTAGGTTTTATGACTTTGCATGTATATATGCTTTCCTACATGAAAAAAAGGACATGTACCACTTTCAGAATTGATGTCATACATTAATTTGAAGTAATACTGGGATTACAACTCCTAGACTTCACATGCAGTCTTTAGAAACAATTGCTGTAACTGAAACTTAGTTCATTAGGATTACATGACAACACATTACTGTATCATCAGTATCAGCTGCCATAAGAGTTAATACTTATGCCTCCCTCCTCAGCCAAAAATAAGTCACACACATTCAATTCCTGCCCTACTTCTCATTCAGGCACCCAGGCCACAATTTTCCAGAACAACTTTGTGGTCGGCATGTCAGCTGGAGATGGAGGAAGTTCTAGGCAGTCTTCAGTGTAAAACGGATACCACTTGTGTAGGAAAACCTGAAATCCGAAGGCGGAAGCAGGATGGCCTGGCATGGGCAAGGATCTCCACCACTATTTAGCAGCCAGATTTCTACAAGAACATTTTATTCACAGGAGGTCTAATATTCATCTACTCAATATGAGATGTAAGGGTGCATTCCTACAGCAGCAGGCAGTCCAGATATTTGCATAGCGAGAGGAGCAGCCCCTAATAATTTAAAAAGCCTCAATAGCATGCCATGATCTCAATAGGCAGCAACATGACATACCCCACGCACAGAGCAAACAAGAGTGATATTCTGCTGGCTGCCCTCAAAAGGCATTCTTTTTTTTTGTTCAGGGGAGCACCTTCAGTTGCAGGGAATTCTCTTTTACTTCTGCTCAAAGCTAGCAAGAAAGACCTCTCAGAAAAAATCCAGTAACATATAATCTCTCTCACAGACTATATATAACCCTGCTTCTCTCTGCCCTTACATATTTATTTCACCTTTCTGCCATTCCTAATCTTGGCAGCTGATTGCTCTAGACATGCAACTCTCACTAGCTCTGTTCCAGGGCATTTTCATACACATAAACATGAGGGACACCTGCCAGTACTTTGAAGGTAGTTCTATCTGTGAAGTCCTGAGACATGGTCAGCAAAAGAATGAGGTGACATCACACCTGCTCTGCAATATGTCATCCTGGTATGCCTGTGAAAAAGATGTGTGTAGAACAAGTGCATTGTACTGCATGTCTTCAGACACTGCATAGTGTCGACCTTCCTGATTTTTTTCTACACAAACATAACTAAAGGGGGTAGTCTGAGCTGCAACTGTCAGCCTTAGGACCCTGATGTGAAGAAATCACAGTAGTACAAAATAAGCCCAGGACTGCTACCCAGAGGCCAAGGAACTTAAATGCCAATACCAGGCAGACAGTCTGTCCTGCTTGTAAGCAGAGTGGCTTGCATAGCAGTGGCAGAAGGGTCAATTTCTCCACCTTGTGCATCCTATCTAAAAGGGCCTACACAAAGACCACAGGCTGCACAAGAACTCTTGAATACTACTGCACAATCTTGGATTGTAAAAGCAAGCAAGATAGAGAACATGCTAGCATATTAAACTTTTGAGTAGCTCTGGATCTCTGTTTTGGTGTAAGCAGGAACTGGACTGAAAATACAAATAAATATCAGTACTTAAGCTTCTTCATAATAATCATATTTAGAATAGAAGATTGAGATGAACTTTCACAACAAATTTGAAACATTTCTGAGTCTACTGTCACATGTGGTTCAAAAATCTAGCTGTCTTATTCCTGCACATTCATGCTTGTCTTTTGCCTTGTCTTTGAAACAATGTGATTGTAATTGTTTAAATAAGAATGCATGTAAAATTAAGCTTCTGGTCATCTTCCACTTCCAAAACCTTTTTTGTCCCATCAGCACTGAAATATGAATGTGTTATCATTTAACAAGCAAACCAAAGCAAGTACAATGAGCATATCTAATCATTACTGACTTTTACAAGGCTGAGTTTTGATAGTTTTAGCATTACCAATTTCTGATCATTGTGAAACAATTATGGATGGTTGATACATACTTTTCTAGAGCTTGACAGTTCATTAACTGAATTAGATCTGTCTTCTCCTGGAAAATAAACATGTTATTTTATATATTCTCTGCTACTTATGGTTTAAGATGTTTGCACCTGTTAGTTGATGTAACTGTTGCAGAATAAAGAAATGTAATTTCACTTCCTTGAGTAGTGTATACATTTGTTTCAAATTTCCAACATAGTAGCATAACCTGTTTTTACCACTAGGAAATCTGTATGTATCCCCCTGGAATTCACATTTAAACAGCTTCTTACCAGGCTTTACATGGCAGACTTGAACAAATCAACTCACTTCTTCATAACAACTTGCATCTCAAAATGGAAGTTTTGATGGTGTCTTGTTACTAAGATATGTGTTTTATAAAATGAAAAGGCACTGTTCTGACCTTGATAACAGAATTCATGGTAGTTTTAGCCAACTAATATTCCTGTGACTGGTTAGCCTCAAAATGCTTTTACTGAGTGTTACTTTGTCCTTAAGTCTGCTTCAGTAGTGCAGTAATCTATTATGGCAGCCTCTTCCCCAATACAGCATTTTTTCCCCCTCCATTTCTTTTAATGTCTCACAAGAGCAGCTATTCAAAGCAGGCTGATCTCTCTCAGTTCTCAAAACCATAAAAAACCTGTTGATAACAGATAGATGTACATCAGCTCTGGATTGTCCAAGTGAGAAAGTGGATGTCCCCTTGGTTTGCCTTCAAACAGATCTTGGGGCTTGCGTGCTTCTTTATTACAGAGCCACACAGATAACAGGTGGGGAAACCATGAGTCATACAGCCATACTATCTAAAGACTAATCTAAGCAAATCTTCTGCCCATACATTTTGCATCAATTTTCATTTAGAGTACACAAACTATCTGATTAAACTGCTAGAAGAGCAGATCGATCCCATGCGGTATCTCCTACACGCCTGTCCATACACCTGGAATGGTATTTTAACTATATATGCATTAGCTGGTGTGTGCATGAGCTGGTATATTTATGTGTAGTCTTACACAAAGTTGTAATTGTCTGAGAACCCTGATGGCACATGACTGAACCTGAAAACTAAATTTTTTTTTTACAACGTAAGTGTTGGTCTAATACATGGTGTTATTTCATACTGTACAATCTGTTTTCTGTATACAAGTGCAATTCTTTTCTAAAGGTGACGATGTCTCCAGGCAATGGATGTCAAGATGCTTAATGGGTGTAGAAAGTCCTATGAAAACTAATTGCTGCAAACATCAGCAAGGGAAAAATAAATTAAAACTTAGAGTTGCAGATCTGATTGGGATTTGGGGGAAGCAATAGAAATAAAGTCTGCTAGGCAACTAGGTGGAAAACTACCCTATCTTACCTAACCGCTTCCCGATAAGAAAAATGCTATCTGTCTTCTGCACTTAAATATAATCCGTAATACTAACAGAAACTCCTGATGTTTGAATAACGTCGTGAATTTTGTTTTAAATTTAAATCAAAGTTTTAGCTTTGGTCTGTAATCCAGTTCAATGAAGTGATGCCTTTTTCATAGTTTTCCAAACTGGCATCAATGATCCGTATTTAAGGAGCACCTCCTCCAAGCTCAGAAGACGTGCATCCCGATGAAGAAGAAGTCGGGCAAAAAGGCCAAGAGGCCAGCGTGGATGAGCAAGGAGCTCCTGGACCAACTGAAAGTAAAGAAGGAAGCCTATAGAGGGTGGAAGCGGGGACAGGTAGCCTGGGAGGACTAACGAGTGGCTGTGCGAGAGGCCAGGGATCGGGTGAGGAAGGCTAAAGCCCTGACGGAATTGAATCTGGCCAGGGATATAAAAAGTAACAAGAAAAGCTTTTACAGGTATGTAGGGGACAAAAGAAAATCCAGGGAGAATGTAGGCCCCCTCCGGAAGGTAACGGGTGTCATGGTTACCCGGGATGTGGAGAAGGCTGAGGTACTCAATGACTTTTTTG